>JAABOM020052834.1:0-15568 GCA_011800125.2 Solanum clarkiae | reverse complement strand
TCCTGAACTCTGACTAGGTGATATATACACCCCTTGGAGATTAACTTTCTAGCTTTGAGATAAGAGACAAACTGACCTTTAGGAAAAACTAAACTAGCCTTTAGGAAAAACTGAGCTACCCCTCCACTCTAAGACTGGTTCATTGGGAAAGTGGAATTTGACTACTTTGGTTCTGCAATCTACGGAGGCATACCCAGCACGAAGCCAATCTATGCCTAGGATGACATGAAACTCTACCATATCTAACTCCACCAAATCAGCTATAATAATATTATGATAAACCGAGACTGGACAGCCCCTATAAATTCTTTAGGCTAAAATAGACTCTCCAGTAAGAGTAGAAACACTGAAAGGCTCAAGAAGACATTCTAGGTTGACCCCAAACTTTACAGCTACATATGGGGTTACAAAAGACAAAGTGGCTCCAGGGTCTAATAATGCATAAACATCATGAGTAAAGATTTTGAGCATACCCGTAACCACATCTGGTGAGTTCTCCTACTCCTGTCTAGTGCCCATGGCATACAAGCAGTTTGCGCCCCCGCTTGTCCCTACTATAGTACCCCTATAAGGTGGCTTACCCTGCGGTGCTGACGAGACTATCTGGTATCTGGTATCTCTCATATTCTGCTTCCCCATAGGACAATCCTTAAAAAAATACCCCACCTGACCGCATTTGAAGCAACTATTTGTGCCCATAAGGCACTCTCCGGGATGAGATTTGCCACACTTACCACAAGTAGGATAGCGGTTTGATCCTTGAGCTATGCTACCCTGGGATTGGCTGCCCAAAAACCTGCGGTGCTGTGATCCCTGCTCATTCATAACCCTTGGTGCAGGTGCACTAGAAGATGAAGGTGCTGGTTCGGCTGTCTTAGGCTGAAAAGATGTGTGACCTCCACCTTAAGGCCCTCTCTTACCTGACTCCTGGCCTAACATCTTGGCCCTCTTTCTCTTAAACTCCTCCCTATCCTGCATCTTCTCCTCCTCTACCTGCTGTACATACGTCATCAAATGGGCTATATCCATATCCCCAATCAACATCGCACTCCTGCCCTCTCTCTTAGTCATTTGAAGAGCCCGGACACGAAGAGATCCATCCTCGTATGCATGTTTGCCACCATAGCAGGAGCGTAACGGGACAACAGAGTAAACTTGAGGCTGTACTCCCATACACTCATATTTCTCCTGCTTCAAGTTCAGAAATTCCCTTACCTTAGCCTGCCTCATCTCTCTGGGAAAGTACTGTCCCAAAAAGGCCTCCTCAAACACTACCTAACTAATAGTTGGTGCCCCACCTGCCTTGCTCCCTTTCCACTGGTCAAACTAGATCCTAGCTACCCCCTTTAGCTGGTAGGTAGCTAACTCAACCTGCTCAGCATCACCTATACGCATCACCTAAAATACCTTCTAAAGCTCCTCAATGAAGTTCTCAGGATCCTCCTTCACATTGCACCCCGTGAACTCTGGTGGGTTCATCCTCAGAAATGCTCTAACTCTCGCGGTATCCACCCCATCATCCCTGCCACTTCCCTAGCGACCTCCTTGATTAGTAACTGCATGAGCTAAAGTCTGAATGGCTTGGCAAAGTATTGGTGATGTCATCTTACTATGGCTGCTCCACAGGCACAACTAGACCTCTAGGTTCCTCAGGAATTCGGCCCGGGTGGTTTGCATTCCCTTTGGCTGGGTGTCCTCTGTCCCTTACTGGTTCGTTAGCTCTGCGAGGAGGCATGATCTGAGAAACACGGCGTGAATGCACGAGTTAGAAAGGACTTCACAGAGATATACTCTGAAGCATGAGACAAAGAATGACAATTAAGGGTGATACTTCCTAATGTCTCGTCGACTCCCTATTATAGATGTGGTGTACTTCGCACCTATAATACGGACTCTACTAGACACGATTCCATAGACTCCCTAGGACTCTTGAACTCTATGCTTTGATACTAAGTTTTTCATGCCCCGAGCCTACACCTTGGACGTGACCGGCACTCGAAAATCATTTCTGGTCCCAAGCGAACCACTTGGCCTGGCTACTTACTCAGCGGAAGACTTAATAATAGTGGAAAATCTATATAAAAGCAACAACTAAGCAAAAGTGTTCTGCATAACTGAATATAAGCTCTTAACCAATATCTAAATAAATTGAAAACTGAAATGCTAACACATGGTCTATGGAACCTCTACTACAAATGTCTGAAAGGACTACTGAGACAGGCCCCAAGTAGCCAGAACTAAAAATAAATAGTGAAATGTAACATAACCCAAGAGCCTCGAACTAAGAAGAGGCCTCACCACTGTCTGGAAGCTAGCAAGTTCTCAACGAAGTGGTTGCTGGGGAACTCGGTCACGTACTTCTACATCATAAAATGATACAGGTCCCAAGGATGTCAGTACATGAAATGTACGGTATGTAAGATGACCAAAATAGTAACTCAGGATATATAACATTTCCCAAACAGGAATCTAAACATAGCTCAAGATAAAGTAACAATAATGATTAATACTTTATATGCTGAAAGTAACATACTGAAAGCTGGTCAGTAAAATATAATTTCTTAGCTTGGGGAGTTTCTCTAACAAAAAACCACCAATATGAGCTTCATGGTGATACAGTGTCTTGCCCACATTGTCAGAGTCGTCCCATACTTTGTCGAGATAGGGGATGAAGAACTAGGGGAGTGGATCCATCCCAAAACTGGGCCATCTCAATGGCTAAAGAGGAAGATACCATGGTACAATCCTATCCTATGTTGGCTACAAAGTTTATGAGTTTGAGTAATCAATGCTACTCTCACCTACGTTGGTGCTCAATACTACTCCCAAAATACTTTATATAGCTTACATTTAAAGACTTATAAATTATGGAAATATGGTTTTTCTTGTGAACTTAACTCAGCTTACTACTTAGCTTTCTCAACTGAAATCTTTAACTTTACTGAAACTAGTATCTTTCATGTACTTCCCAACTTACTAGATTTTTCATCTAAAGTGCCAAGAAACCTTCAAGAAAATCATTCTTTAACATATAATGTACTCAGCTAAAATGCAAGAATGATTCAAGAAAAGAATTCTTTAATTTGTCTTGTACTATAAACTGTATGGGGGTTCATGAGACCCATGTTAATTTACAGGAAATCATTTATAGCTTTAAAATCTTGGAGTCAATACTTTAATAACAATTAAAGAATCAAAATTCATCATTATTAAATCAATAATCTATGCATACATAAAGAAATTTAGTAAACTTTGCAAGTTTTTCATGAAAGTAATCTAAACTAAGACTTGAGACTTCCGGGATGAAAACTAGGTTATACTTTCAAAAATATAATCTAAAAATAATAATTTGAGAGTGGCCTTACATAACTTGGAAAGAGCTTTGGGTGAAGTGGAGGAATTTTCTTAAAAAATTGAAGAGAAATCTTTGACTTTCTTTACGCTTGAATTTTTCTTGGAAGGGTTTTTGAACGAACCAATGTGAAAAAAGACGTTTTTGGACCTATACGACTTAAAACGTTTAACTTAGGATTATGGGGTGTGGAAAAGGTCGAAACTACCTTTCCCCATTAAAAGAAGAAAAATCGCTTCCTTATGCACTAGTGCGTGACGCGCACTAGTGTATTATTATACTTTTTCATAAATTTCTAGTTTTCATCGAATTTCTAAAAAAACATAAGTGTGGTTCTGCGTCCTCTCCATATCGCGGAAGGGGCACGAAAATCCCAATATTTTTTATTTTCTTGGAAAAAATTAATTCATCCTTTTTCGCGTTAAAGTCGAGTCGAGACATTTTTTGACTCAATTTTTCACACTGATCGCAAATTCAATCTCGAATTTGCAATCGGTGCATGGGAAGACACGTTACGCGCAAGATCAATCCTAGGGATATTTTGGTCTTTTCACCGGGTGTACAGGTTTGGACATGTGCAGAGAAGGAGTACCGATGCTCTTGTTAGAGATACGAGAGGTTGGTTTTTAGAGCTACACGGAGGGGTAGAGGTAAACCAAAGAAGTATTGGGGGAGGTGATCGGACAAGATACGTCGAAACTTGATCTCACCAAGGACATGACCTTAGATAGAAAAGAGTGGAGGTCACGAATTAGAGTAGCAGGCTAATGGGCTGGTAGAGTTAGGTGGATGTCTGGCCTTGGGGTATAGTAGGGTAGCAGGAATAATCGTGTTTATATCATGTTTGTCATTATTTGTCATATGTATGTAAATTTTATCGTATTTACATATTGGTATTGTTATGTGTTTTTCGTTATTAGTCGCCCTTCTATTCCCTTTCCTTTCTTTTTGTCGTATCTAGTTTATTCTGCTTATGAATTTTTGAGACGAGGGTTACCAGGAAACAACATCTCTACTTTTAAGAGGTAGTGGTAAGGTCTAAGTACATTCTACCCTCCTCAAACCCTACTTGTGGGATTTCACTGGGTATGTTGTTGCTGTTGTTGAATTCTGTCTAGATGCTCATGGATGATCAATCATTGGTATCATTACTTCAATTGTTGTGTGATTCCAGAAAATCACTAGTGGATACGCAGAAATTTCAGAATTCTTCTTCTTCAAATCGTGTAAACATTGATTCCCATACCGTTAGCTATTTTCAATGGCGAAATCCATGTGAAATTGAATACTTGATGTCGATACCTTCACAACCATTAATTTTCATTTGATTCGAAATCTGAGTGACAAAATCGATGAAATTTGTGGTAGATTTTACCATAATAGCTTCAACATGAAAGTTGATGTACTGCTGATTAGGGTTTCAAATTCCACCATGTTGTAGAAGAATCAGTATTTCCTCCATTGATTGAGAGAGATTTTTGATAATTTTGACTGTGAAATTAAGAGCTAGTTGAGTGTAAGTAGATGACAAGTTACGGGGAAAAAAGGAGAATTTGAAGAAGGAGCAAACTGTTCCTTTTTTAAACGACATTCATATGGAAAATATTAAATATATATTTGAAGAAATATTAGTTAGGTGATTAGTCAGCTGTGGGCATTGAATGTAATTAATTATAGGGGTGTTAAATGTAAAGGGACATGAGATTGTAAATACTTTTGATAGAAGGGGCATAAGCTTAGTTATCCCTAGATTTTTTCCCATAATTTATCCGAATTGAAATAATGTATCTCTTTAATACCATGAATTTTTTCTTTTACAAAAAAGAAATTTAATATTTTTTTTTTTTACATTTTTTTAAGTTTGTTTTAGGATTATAAAGAAATCTATTATTTTGTCTTGGACAAAATAAAATAAAAAAATAATTTTTTTACTGTAGGTCTTTTTAGAAAAAAAATTAAGATCGTGAAGAAGGTATGTTTTTTTGGATTTAATAAATTATGAGGATTTAACCTCAAAACAAATTTTAAAAAAAAGATATTAGCTATTTTTTTAACTAAAAAAAAATTAAGAATCTTAAAGAGATACATTATTTCAATTTGGTTAAATTATGAAAAGAAATCTAATAGAGATGAAGGTTTACTTTATTCCATAAGAAAATGAAACATAATAAATAATTAAAAAAATGAGATTGTTAATTTAAAGGGTATAAATGAGCCAAAAAAGTGAATAAAGAGTATTTTTGAATCCAAAGGTGGATGACAAGAGTATTTAGACAAACAGTGAATAAAAGTATTTTTGTATCATTTTTAATAATTCAAAAGCATTTTATGCCCCTTTTCGTTCCTAGAACTAATTATTTTTCAAGTAGAAAGATCCTAAGAGTGTGGGAAACATTTTATTGTAGCACTAATACACTGATCAATTGATTCTGGAAGTAAAATTCTCTCCTCTTTCAATTTGTAATTTGTATCATGTTAGGATAAACTACTGATGCGTAGATATTATGATGATGAATGGAGTATAACTTAAACCTATAATAATTTGCGTTGAACTTCCACTTCGAACGAGCGTATGTGTGATTTTATTTTTTAATTAAAAAATATGATAGTTATATGAGAATTCGTGAAATTTATACTGGAATGATATGTATAGTTTTATTTTTTTAATTAAAAAATAATAGTTATATGAGCATCAATGAAATTTATTCTGGAATGATTTATACCTATTCAAATATCTAAAATTTATTTTATATTACAAATTTTAGAGTTGTTTTATTTTTTAAACTAGTTAAGCCTTAAAGTTACTACAAAAATCTATGAATCTTGATATCTTGCTTTAAACTCAAGAAAAGTATTAATATAAGTATTTTATGAATAGTGAAGCATGAAGCCTATGATTTTAGACAGTTTTGAAAAAAGTTAAGGAAATGTTAAGTTGAACTAAGTCTCATAGAGAAGAAAGTAATACTTTGAGAAAAAATATTCTTTTAAGTATGAGGATATAATTAATAATTTTGGGAGTAGTATTGAGCACCGATATGAGTGAGAGTAATAATAGTTTGAACTCATAAACTACGTAGTCGGGGTAGGATAGGATTGTACCAAGGTACAACTCCTCACTCGCCACTGAGATGACCCAGTTTTGGGATGGATCTACTCCCTTAGTTTTCGTTCCTTACCCCGGCAAAATATGGGACGGCTGTGGCAGCGTGGGCAAGACACTGTATCATCATGAAGCTCATGGTGATGGTTGTCGGTTAGAGAAACTTCCAAGAAGTAAAGTTTATTATTTTACACACTGAGATTTATTATTTTTTTAATTAAAATATTTCTTTTTATTATGTTGCATATTTAATTGAGTTGAGCTATTTGTAGAGTTAAGCATTTAAGTATCATAATTTTTATATATTGAGTTGTGTTCATTAATGCATTAAAGTCAATATTTCTTTATATTAAGTTGCACTTTTAAACAAGTTCAAAAAGTATACGTTTTACTTGCATGACATACTTTTGTCAATTAGGGGATCTGAAAGTTCAATTTTAAAATGAGTATCTTGTTCTTAATACTTTTTGGCAATCTTATGTACCGTACATTCCACGTACTGAAGTCACTCGGCGCTGCATCATTTTATGATGCAGGTACAAGTTTTAGAGATCCTCAACAAGCACTCCGTTGAAGATATATTCAATCACATACAGTGGTGAGACCTCCTTACTTTTGGAGGAACCCTTTTATTTTAGTTCATTCTTTTTTCTTTTTTTGTCTTGAGATAGCCTTGAACATGTCTTGGCACCTTCTTATGAGTTGATAGAGTCTTCATAGACTGAGTTAGATAGAGAATAGTAGAGTCTATCTTACTTTCAGAGTCAATTTTGAAAAACTATTATTATTTATTTCAACTGAGATATTGAGTTATTTTAATATAAGATATAAAATTATGTTACATGAGAATTTGCATGCCCACTTGAGTACTTCCTTTTGTTTTATTAAATCTTCTGCCAATTGAATAAGTGAATTAAGCCAAGTGGTTCGCTTGGGAACCAGCAATGATTTCTGAGTGCCGGTCACGTCCAGGATGTAGGCTCGGGGTATGACAGTTTTTTCTAAGAAGTCAGGTGCATTTTTTATTGATGGCCCGGGAGGAACGGGGAAAACATTCTTATACCGTGCTTTACTGGCAACGGTAAGAAGTAAGGAATACATAACTCTCGCAACAAAAACTTCTGGTGTGGCTCCTTCAATCCTCCCAGGTGGCCGAACTGCACATTCACGCTCTAAATAAGATTTGTTAAGATTATGACTTTAGTAGTGTTTAACTTCAACTTAGATTAAAGTTGGAACTTGAACTTTGTACTTGTATATAATGGGCTTTAATTGTACTTAAAATTTTAGGTTATCAATATTCATCGGCGCCTGTTGACAACCAATTTTTATCCTCCATAATATAAATTAATTATCCAGCTTTTTCAATTTTAAACAATTTAAAATAGTTAGCTTTTATAAAATTCAAAACATTTTAAGTGATTTTCATATATGATTTTCTTTATTTTATGATTCACTGATGATTTTATCACGTTCAATTAATCACCTTTCATGATCAAAGATTTTTGTCTTTTGATTGACTATTCTATTTTATCAAAATTAAGAGGCTCTTTAATTAATTGATAAAATTTATTTTTTCATGTTTATCATTTTAATTTAATTTGATCAAGATTTGCAATTGAAATGACTACTTTGTTAAATCTAAATTTCCTAGGACCAAGTTTGGACCAATTCCTTGGCCCAATTTTAACCCTCCAACCCATCCCAATCTTTTCTGAACTCTTCCACAACACACATACATTAGATACATATACCCATACCAAAACACACGCGCCCTCTTTTCTCCTCTTCTTCTCCATATGCGTCTCCCCTCACCCACGCACTTCACCTTCTTCCTCAAACCCATTCCACACAACCCCGACCCCAACAGACCCGACAAACATCACTCGCGCGTCTCAGTCCCTCAATCAACGGTGGAGGTTTTCAATCCGTTGAGGATTTTCCAAGATTTTGTGGAATTTGAATTTCAAATTCAATTTCTACCAATTTCCCCAAATTGTCCTGTGATTTTCCCTCCCAAGGTTGCCCTAAAATCCTCTATACATTCGATCCTTTCCCCACTGTTTGAAGGAGCCATTTTCGACCCCATAAAAAAAAGAACACGAAAAGTTCCTGTTATTAGCCGTCTTCATCTCTAAATACCTCATAATTTCCATTTTTTCGGTCAACATTGGAGTTTTAGAAGCCCGAATTTCTAGCTTTGGAGTTCGGGAATCCATCAATGAAGTCTCTATTTTGCGGTGGGAGTTCGCTTCAGCTTGCCGTCGTCCTCAGTTCGCTGCACCGATACAGGTAATATCTTCGTCCGAACTTCTTGTTACGTTTTGGTTGTTGTGTAATTGATTACTATAACGATGTTAAGACAATGTGCTACGAGTTTACTGCGTTGAAGTTTCATGTTGTTTTGACATCGAAAATTGGTTCCAGTTTCACTTTACCTTCTTTCTTTCCTCTTTCCAGATCTTTGTTAGTCGCATTTGTCCTCGCGTAAGGATTAGAATTTGTTTTTTTTGTAGTTGCAATAAAATTGATGAGTTTGGTCTTGTTTATTGTGAAATATGCTGTAAGTTTGGTTTAAAGTTAACCACGAGTATTCATCTAAGCCGTCTGAACTATGTGTTTGCTCAAGTTTTACGCCTTTTTTAGCTCTTCTGGTTCGCTGTTGTGATGCTAGTATGATAAAGTCTTGTTTTGGTTTAAATCTAGACTCTTTAAGTTTCAAGTATTTTAGCTTCAATTTCCATTCTAATTTCATCCATCCATCATTTTTTTGACTCCAAGATGTTGGTTTACCTGTGAGCTTCTTCTTTAGTGTTCCTCACTCAAAAGTTTGGGTCGAGCATGAATTTTGTCTAGCATGATTGCCTACTACATGTGGTTGTCTCAAGCATGATTTTGGCCTCCATGACCCCTTTATTTTCTTTAATTTCAAAGAGTCAGGGTCCTCCTTTATCTGCACAAATGGCCTTTTGATATAATAATGTTAGTAACCATCTATTCCCATCTTGGTTGTTCATATGGTTTTAGTTTTGATTTTCTGCCAGTCTTGTAATTGCTCTGTTTGTACTGAGGAGTTGTAGATTGGGGTGACGTCTTATGATCAATTTAGTATAAATGGGTTAGCATTAATAGTTTCCTCAAGTTAGTTTGCTATTTTACTTATAATATCCTAGTTTACATTTGGTCACTTTGCCTGAATTAACTATTGTTCGTTGTAGCATTGAGTGGTAACACTTACATTTGTCTCGTTAGCAGGTTGTAAAGTTTCTTGGTTTCCCGTTGTTGTTCGTTTGGTCTAAAAGTCCTAATTGGAATCGAAAATTGTCTTCTCGTCGTCTTAGTTTTCTCTGGCTATCTAGAAATCATAAGCTCACTGTTTAAAATCCTTCCTTCATGTTTAGTTTGGAGAGTTAGTTCTCTGTCGTGTCAAATTAGCATCAGTCAAGCTCTAATCTTGTTTACTCGTTTAGCTTAATTTCTTGTGATTCTTTTTTTGTTTTCTGTAAAATGAATGTTTGGCAAGTTAGTTGACTTTGTTTTATAAGATCTTTTGCCAGGTTCTCTGTCTTCATGTGGTATATTATTGTCTTTTCATTTTTGCTCCTTTTTCCTCTTGTTTAAACCTTTGCAATTCATTAATATACACCTATATTCATGTATTCTTGACCTTTTCTGTTTCATTGCTAAAGAAAATGAATATATTCAAGTTGTGGCTCATGTTTCACTGTCCGTTTTGAGCAAGCCAAATACATAGTTTCACTACTAAAGTATAAAATTTGATTTACTTGTGGAAGTTGAAATCCAGTTGGACATAATTATATGTATGTTTGGTTACTATCACTAGTGAATATAAGGAGTTCTTGTTTGTCTTGCTATTTGAAGAGTGATTTGAATTAATTAAGAGCTATAAGCTAAATACAAGTGGCCTTTGTCTTCTTAATCCTCCACAATATGAACTGCTGTAGCTTTTATTAATGCATGTGTCTATGCTATTTCAGCACACTCATTGGGATTTAAGATCATTTCTTTTCTTCAATCCTATTCATTGGATTTTGATTTGGGTTCATATGCAATTTGCTTAAAATCTAAATTTGATAGTTGTATTCAATTCCGCTCTCTACTAATATAAGTTAGTTCCCATATGGTTATCGAAATTATATTTTGTATATTGGTGGTAATAGTCTCTCTCTAAATTGATTTTAGGCAGTGTCATTTATCCATGCTGCATATGGTCTTAATTATTTTTTTAATGCAAACTATGTGTGCTTTGAGTCTTGAATTTAGTATCTTTCAATTACCAACTCATTTTCTTTTGGTTTGACTAAAATGGCGCCATGGGTCCATTGGACCCTATTTTCCTTCCTTGCATTCCGAATGGGCCATGGAGGCCCTGTATCGAGTCCGGGGAACAATTCACAGGTTTCAAGAGCCAGAGAATGGGTTGTATACATCCATATACAACTAATATACAAGAGATATTCACTGTGATACAGTGAATATATATAGCAACAAGCAAAGGGAAAGGAGCCTGGCAGGCCCAAGATTTTTTTTTTGGTGGAAAATTTACAGGAATCACATACTATATTTTATTAATTTCAAATGTTCCCTACCTTTTTTACAAATTTCTAAAATTCTTTTTTTCAACTTCCCCCAAACGTCTGATACACTCCATCTCCTTTCCCACAAAACCCTCTTTTTTCGTTAAAATCTAATCCCTCGTTGCACTCTCTCCTTTCATTGGCAACCAATGATAATCACCGGTGATGGCGTTGTATATTTTTCGTCTCCGGCTAGCTCTCTCTCTTTCCTCTTTCATTTTCGCTCGAACACTCCATGAAAAACAAATCACTCGAACACTCCATGAAAAGCAGATCTAAACACGTACATGATTTTCTAACGATGAAAAAAAAAGGAGAAATCAAATCGAACAGGGACAAATCTTCAAGTTCAAAATCCCTTAGATTCACAAATCTCAAAAAAAAAAATCAAAGAAGAAAGCTCATCTTCAAGTTCAAAATCCCCCAAATCCAAAAATCTCAAAAAAAAAAAATCGAAGAAGAAAGCTCATTGGGACATAAAACTGAGTTATTTACAATTTTTTTATGGTGATTCATTAGATATGGTGATTCATGGAGATATGAAATTGAGTCATATATGTTGTTGATTCATTGGGACTATATGAGTTATTTTATTAGGAAAATATTGTGATTCATTACATATGTTGATTCATTTATATATAAAACTAAGTCATATGTGTCGTTGATTCACTAGAACTATATGGATTGAATACAGTGATTCATAGGGACACTTTTTCTAGTTGTTATAGGTTGATGATTCATTAGGTGCATCATACAAGGATGATACACACAAGGAATCATATAAAATGGGTTGATTCATTGATACAATGGGTCATACAATATGATTCATTACAATAAAATAATTTAACGCATGACTGATTAACTGCATCAGATATTGATTACAATGAATCATGACTTATGAATCATGTCATTGCACTAAAATAGTTTAACACATGGTTGGTTCACTGTAACAAATATTTATTACAATGAATCATGATTTATGAATCATGTATGAATGTCAGTATATCCGCATAATTGTCTTTTATGGGATTTTTATGGAAAAAGGTTAGGATAAATTGAAATTTCTTTATTTCAATACGGAATTTATGTAAGTTATCATTTTTTTAAGAATAGGGCAGGTGAAAGATTTGGCCTGCCAAAATTCAATCTTATTTTATTTCTTATTTATTGAATATCTATTCGCTTTTGTGATACTTGTTATTTGTCTTTAACTATAACACTAATTTAGTGTTTATTTTTTTTAATCTAGTTAAACTCTCCAACATTGCCAAAGTCATTTGTGTTAATTTCTTTTATCGATTAAATTTGATTTTATTCAAAAAGTTATTTGTTTTATCTTTCAATATTTTCAAAATGCTTGCGGAAATTCAGTTGTTTAAATTAAGTGTTTTTATTGAAAAAATAAAATAAAATAAAATCAAATAAAAAAGTGAAATTTCTCTTTTTTGACATTTAATTCTTTTAACTCAGGTCTTCAAAAGTTCAAAACTCTTCAAGTCTTTCTAAGATCGTTTGATTAGTCAAAATATGGTTGAGTTTTAAATTGCTTGAAAAATTTTTAGGTTTTCTTTTAGTCAATTAATCAAATTTTTAAAGTTAGTCAATATTTTCTAATCGTCGGATAACCGTGTGTTAGTGGTCATTTCGAGTGCGTAAAATTTTCTTGAAGTGGAATGTAAACTCGAACTTTCTATTTGGATTTTAAAAGGATTTTTTCTGTTTAAGTTTTTTTAAAATGATTTAATGGTTTTCTTGATTTTTCCTAAAAAATAAATGAAGTGGCGACTATGTGATTTCGAGAATTTAGTTTATATTTCAATCAATTGAGTAATAAATCGAATTTTCGAAATCCAAAGTCATTTTTCCAAATAACAGCGCCACCAATAGAAGTACCACGAGTATAATTAAAAATCAAAAGTCAAGGTATTATTTCGATAAAAATTTTAATTATTGTGTATTTATAAATATTTGCATAGTTTTTTAGAGTATTACTGTAGTGATAATGAGTTTTGTTTGCCGTAAGTGACAACATTAATTAATTCTTTTGATGACAAAATTGATTTTCTCACAAGATCGATTTGTGTCCATCTAGTGTTGACACTTGTCTTTTTTTTTTTTTTGGTCATATTGAGTTCATTTGGTAGCAATATTTTAATAAAACAACGGAAATACATACTCAAATCTATACCGATCATATAGATTGAAAAGGAAAAAAGACTTGTATTCCTCTTATCTCCTTCATCGCATCATTTTAAGTTTTATTCATCTGGTCTTCATCTTTATTTCGAAGTGTAGATTAGGAAAAGTATATTCATCTGCTTCATCTTTGTTTCATCTTCTTCATCGCTACATTTTAGGGTTTTCTCTATCACGTCCTTCATCTATGCTTCATCGGAAGTACACAAAAAACTCCTAGACGGAGTCCACGAAGGTTATTCAGTCGATCGCCAGTGAAGAATTAAACGTCGATCCTAATTTTAGTCTAAGAATTTCGCAGGATTTTGAGGATGAAAATACAGTGCATATGAAGAAGAAGGGAAAAAAAAGGATGAAAATACAAGGCATATGAAGAAGAAGGTCAAAAAATGAAAAGTAAAAGAAGTGAGTATGTCTCTACTTCTAAGAGGGTTAGGATTGTTGACAGTGATGATGACCTTGAAGATTTTTCACCTCAATTTCAAAAAGTAAATAAAATTACAGTTGATGCAGTTGTAACGAAAAGAAATTGACTATCTAAAAATGTCAGGAAAGTAAATATCTGAAATATATTTATTTTAGTTTTATTGTTGTGTTGGGCGTTATGCGCCAACTGTTATTGCTAATAAATGCTAGTTTGATAAATTAATAAATGAAATTTACCTTCTATTCATATGCAAGATCGTAAATTTTGGAGGTATTAGATATTGTGTAGGTTAGAAGTAGATGGTTGTCATACACAATTTTTGGAGAAAATATTGCTTGAGATGTAATTAAAAGATGGAGATTTGGAGAGAATTGCGCAGAAACTGAAGAAAATTGGGGGAGTGAGAAGCGTAAATTGGGGGAGTGTGAGAAACATATATATAGGAAATTAAATTTAATTGAATCAATTTGTTAAATATGGTTAAAAATATAATATTACTATAGGTGGTAAATAATTTTTTATAAATGGAATAGTCATGTGATTTTTCCAATATTTGTCCTATTCTATTTAGATGCATTTTGCTCTCATACGAAATGACTATTCTTTTTGTTCCCCATTATATATATAATTTTATTTTATTTTTTGTTTGTTAAAAGATTAAATTTGAAAATAATTAATTTTGTTACATATATAAACTAAATCTTAAATGCACTCTACTATGAAAAACCCAAAAGGTGGAGAAAGGAAATAGTACATGTCTTCTCCCGAAAAGGAGTATTAAAGAGTGTGATGAAATTGACAAATATTTTTGTTTTTAGTTAAAGTTTTTGAAATTTAAACTTTTGGAAATTGGGATGGAGAAATTCCTAGCATGAAACACTTTTTCTTTTATTGAGTGGTATTCAATACAAATCTAAATTTATCATACTACTAGGTAGGTAGGAGTATAAAATAGCATATGATTGTTAAAGAAAAAATTCCTTGAATATAAAATTTTACTTTGTACTATCTTATAAAACTGATAAAAATCACGTGAAATTCTTTTTTTCTTTCACAAATTAGTATATTCATAATTTCTGAATCTAAAAATACAAAATTAAAATTACTACTACTACCAACAACAACATATCCAATGGAATTTCACAAGGTGGGGTTTGGAGAGGGTAAAATGTATACAAACTTCACCACTACTTCATAGAGATAGAGATGTTGTTTCTGGAAGACCCTCGTCTAAAAATTCAAACTCATAAGTAGAAGATACTAGATATTAAAAAAAGAGAAAAGAAAAGAAAAAAAGAAAAACGACTAATAATGAAAAACAAATGATAGTATGTAAATATGATAAAAATAACAAGAATAAACTTTTAAAATGACAAATATTATATATATTATTACATATTTTAACATTAAATAATGAGTTGCAAGTTATAGCAATAGATTTGTTGTAACTTGTAGCATTTTGAGGGGAAAACAAGAAAATATTATAATTAACAAAAATTGGGAAAAGATATAAAAAACAATTATTAAAATTAATGATTAGATTTAGTTTTTCATTAAATTAGGATTGTGAATCCTACCATTTATTTGAATTCCATATCTAAATAACAAATAAGTTATAATCCATTTCAAATAGGAGCAATCAGTTCCTTTTTTACTCCAATAACCTTTCAAATTCATTATTCTTATTTCTGAAATTAAATCAAATTTCTTTTCATTTATCAATTGCTTTTCATTTTTTTTATGTGTGCTGATTTGTTTAATCAATGTTCTGATGTAAACTAATACGGTATATACATTATACCCACTCAATACCTATTGCATACAATTTGGTTATACTATGATTATATACAACATATATATTATAAGTCATTAAAATCTTAATAACAAATATA
>JAABOM020052783.1:0-15570 GCA_011800125.2 Solanum clarkiae | reverse complement strand
CTTCATTATTTTACTTTAAGTTAGTTCCACTTGCTGAGTACCATGTGTTTGGTACTCACCCCTTGCTACATTTTGTAGGATGCGAGCCCGATCCCTCTGGTCAAGCTTTTCTCATTATAAGATGGAGATTCTGGATTATTCTTAAGGTAGTTGCTTATGTCTTCAGCAGACCTTCATGGAATCCATTATTATGTTATGTTCTATTTGAGAACTAGACATTTGAGACATGTTTTTATTCGAGAATTCTATATTTAGAGGCTTGTACATGTGACACCAGTCCTCGGGATAGTTGTAGTTTGGTATTCATATGCTTAACTGTTGTATTAGTCTATTCATCTTCCGCAATTATTGTTATGTTTGGATGAGTAAGTGTTAGGCTGACTCGCCTTGGTGGGTTAGGTGAGTGCCATCAAGCCTAAATTTCAGGTCGTGACAATCAACAACTCAAGAATCCATAACAAGACATTTTATCAAACACTTGGCAGGTGTGTAATGCTAGTTTAAAATCATACAATTCAGGAGTGAAATCATGTGAGAGAACTCCATGTAAATCAACCCACCAACATATAGTAAAACTATCATGTAAGATACCTTAAAATACATCATCAAATCTCATAATAGATCATAGTTTCATAGCTCAAAACATGCATAATCACAATAGACAAACCATCTCATAATATAAGCTTGAAATAGGTAGACATGCATATTTAATCAACATTTTACAAAACTCCAACATATTTCATACTTATAATCCATAATAGAAGATACCCATAGATAATATCACTTGAAAACATGCATTTTTCATAAAAATAGAGATTTTGGGCTCCACAGGTGAAAGGAACCAATGGATGAAACTCACACACCTTGAATTTGGGGATTTCCTTGATGAAGATTTGAATGAGAACTTGAAGCTTGGATGAAGTTCTTGAGATCCGGAATTAAGATTGAGACACTTGAATTTGGATGAAATATTTGGTTAAGTGTTAGAGAGGATTTTGAGAGTGTATTGAGTGATATAAATGTCATGAACCAAGCCTAGGGCGTAGAAGTGACACGATGCATGGAAAACTCGAAAGGACCCCAAGCAAAGCTCTTAACATATCATTACACATCCTTATTCACGGAAGCAATTAAATATAATAAGAGATTGAAAATAGGGATAGATGGGGCTAAGGTACAACTTTCATATCACAAACATCAAGAAACGAGAGAGTCAAGTCTCATAGCATAAATACATAACTTATCTAACAACATCTCTACTACATATATAAGAGCGGGGGCCAAGACAAGCAATCGGGCTTACCCTCATAGTCATAAGTATATATTAAATTAAAGAGAGTCTTAATACATAACATGAGATAAAAGTCGTTCTCGGATTTGAGGACTTACCAAATAACTTTAAATGTAGGTACTAGCCATGAGGAGGAGGATGATCAAGCAATGCTCCGATCCCTACATGGTGACCTCATGTGGGTATAGAGTATGTGTTAGTAAATTTGAATATACTAAGTATGTAGGATGCAATGTAACAAGAGATAGACAACATAGTCGAATGCATAATCATAAGCAATAGATAGTATAATAGCAATATGACATGTATGATCAATGCTTAAGGTAAAACATGCTTGTAAATCATGATCAACGAATATAAACTCAATATGGAATACATACTCAAACCCTTTTTATCAAACTTCATGAAATGGGCCAAATGGCCCCCACTCATCTTACGATATAACCTTTTTGGAGTGTGTTACTAGTATCCCTGCCGTACGATATACTCTTTTTGATAGGTTGTATAAGACGTCTCCTACTTTACGATATAATCTTTTGTGTAGGAGTCACGATTCATTCTACCTTACGGCGTGGCCATTTTGATAGAATACCTACACCTTACGATATGATCTTTTCGGTGGAAACCATTAGTCTTTCCATCATACGGCATGGCCTTTTCGATAGGGTGTCCATAATTTATGTTATGATCTTTTTGGTAGGGACCATTAGTCATTCTACCTTACGGCATGACCTTTTCGATAGGATATTCATGCCTTATGATATGATCTTTTTAGTAGGAACCATTAGTCACTCTACCTTACGGCATGGCCTTTTCGGTAGGAATCATAGAACTAGCTCATCAAACTATTACATTTCAAGCATCAAAGGAGGGCCTTCTCTATTTTCTTAAGAGCACAACAAACATAGGAACCCAGCAATCTACTTGCAAAATCATAGGCATTTTTTCATAAAACAACTCATATAAACATTCCTATTCATCATCATAAAGTCATTCAACTCATATGTCATGCTTTAGACCTTTAACAACTGAAGAATCCATAACCGGATATTTTATCAAATACTTAGTGGGTGTGTAGTGCTAGAGTAAAATTATGGAATTCAAGAGTGTTATCATGCTAAAAATTTCAATGTAAAACTATCAATAAATACTTGGTAACACCCTCAAGCAATATACATAAAAAACTCTCATCAAATTCCACAATAGATCTTAGATTCATAGCTCAAAACATGCTAAAATAATCACAATTTCATGAAACCCCAACATAGTGTGTAATGAAATTCATAATAAGTAAGACCCATGAGTAAATCGACTTTAAACCATGCAATTTTAGGTAAAATGAAACTTAGGCATCATGGATGAAAGGAACCGATGAAATAAACCTACATACCTTAGCTTTGGAGAATTTCTTGAAGGAGATTTGAATGAAGACTTGAAGCTTGGATGAATTCCTTAAGATCTGAAAGAGATTTGAAACCCTTGATTTTTGAGAGAAATATGAGTCTAAGTGTTTGAGAGAGTATTGGGGAATGTCTTGGATGATATGAAGGTGAAATATAGCTAAGTATAGGTAATATCACATGTGGGAAGGTTTAGGCTTAAGACCAAAAGGCCTTGGACCGCTCAAAAAATGTCACGACCCAAGCCTAGAGCCTAGATGTGACATGACGAATGGGGAACCCAAAGGAACCCCAAACAAGCCTCTTAACTTGTCATTACACATCATTGGTCACGGAAGCATATAAAAACATTAAAGAGCAAGAATAGGAGCAAAGGGGCTAAGGGAAAAGCTTGCACAATATTATAGTCAAGAGACAAGAGTCAAACTCATACCATAGATACATAACATGTCCAATAACCACCTCTACTACAAGATAAGAGCGGGGGCCAAGACAAAGCAATCGGGCTCACCCTCATAATCAAATAGAACATAAAGAAGAGTGTCTCAATACATAACAAGAGAGCATAGAATAAGGTCCCCGAAGTGGAGGACTCACCAACTAGCTTGAGTAGCACCGAACTAGCCACGTAGAGGATGATGATCAACTTGGGCTCCGGTTCTAACATGGTGATATCATGTAGGCAAGAGTATGCGTTAGTACATTTGAATGTACTAAATATGTAGGATGCAATGCAACAAGAGATATACATCATAATCAAATTGCATAACAATAGGTAATAGACATAATATAATTATATGACATATGTGATCAATGCTTAAGTAAAAATGCTTAAGTAACTCATACTCATATAGGATATCATATGTGTAAAAGATACCAAGCTAGATTTTCAAGAATTTGCAAATTGATAAAACCTGGTGAAGTACAAACCCCTCACATGGTTGATGAGTACAAATCCCCACCTCGGTTACCGAGGCTCTTATCCCTTCAGATCGGGTATGGTCTAATGTAATATTTATATAGAGTATGTCATATACATAAGCTCATTTTATCATTATATAATCAATCATATCATATCTCATGCTTTTGACCTTCAACTCCTCAAGAAACCACATCCGAATATTTTATCAAACACTTAGATGGTGTGTAATGCTAGTATAAAATCATGAAATATAGAGATGAAATCATGCAAGAAAATCCATTGTAAAACCATCAATCATCACCTTGCAATACCGTCAAGCAAAAAACATCAAAATCCCTCCTCAAATCTTACAATAGATCAAAGATTTATAGCTCAAAACATAGCAAAACAGTCATAATTTCTCATAGCTTTAATATAGCATGCAGTGAATTTCATAATAAGCAAGACCCATTTGTAAATCAACTTTAAATCATGCAATTTGAGTAAAGGAGGTTAAGGAACCATAGGCGGAAGCACCCAATGGCTAAAACCCACATACCTTAGCTTAGAGATGAACTTAGTGAAGTTTGCATATGGAGACTTGAAGCTTGAAGAAGAACCTTGAAGGAGAATATTAACTTGGGATAAGGGTTTAGGCCTTGAATTTTGGGAGTGAAAATATGGCAAAGTGTTTGATGAGTATTGGTAAATGTTTAGGATGGTATGAGGGTAAAATAAGGCTAAGTATGGGCAAAAAGCACATTTGGGAAAACTTGGGCCAAAACTTAGAAGTCCTTGACCAAACCTAAAAACAGTCCCTAAAATAGGCAGAGGTGCGCGTCGCAGATGTGACGTAAAAACCTTACTGGAAATTGCACCATGGGATTTTTGAATTTTGATACGTTTGCTTTAATATCAGGGTTAGACCCTTCTCCCCCTAATTTTGACCCCCTGAACAAGAATATAAAGTAGGATTTTTGAATAACAAACATATATTGAGATATATGGAATTAAAATTTTGGGCATTCCGAGGCACAATTTCGGGCACTTTTTAGGGTCATTCAATATCTCCTCATTGGGAACATTCGTCCCCAGATGTAAAAGAGACGTACAAGACGAGACTGATCATAAATAAATCAGCCCCAACAATAATGCAACATCACATTTAAAATACCATTTTCAAAATCTCAACATACGTTTAAAATCATCATAACTGACCAATTTAAACATAAATGTGTATGAATGACATATGGGCTAAAACATATGACTTGAATCACATAAGGGACTTAGAATTGATACCTTAAGCTTTAGTGGAGTGGAAAAGATAAGGATACTGCTTTTGCATGTCCGCTTCAGCTTCCCAAGTAGCACTTTCAATTTGTTGGTTCCTCTAAGGACCTTAACGGATGCCACCTCCTTGTTCCTCAATCTCTTCACTTGCCTATCCACAATCTGAATCGGAACCTCCTCATAGGTCAAGTTATCCTCACAACACTCATAACATCAAAAGGCACAATAGCATTAGGATCACCAACACATTTTCTTAACATAGAGACATGGAACACCGGATGAACCAAATTCATTTCACTAGGCAACTTCAATTCATAAGCTACCTTGCCAACCCTCCTTATAACCTCATATGGACCAACACATTTTGGACTCAATTTCTCCTTTTTACCAAAGCGTACCACACCTTTCATGGAGAAACTTTCAAGTAACCCCACTCACCCACTTTGAATTCAAGGTCTCTTCTTCTCATATTGGCATAGGATTTTTGATGACTTTGGGCCATCTTCAACCTTTCCCTAATCATCCTAACCTTCTCAAGACCCTCCATAACCAGATCTGGTCCTAATAAATCCACCTCTCTAACCTCAAGAGCCTCAAAAGGAGCCATATTGATGCTAAAGTGATAGCTATTGTTGTAGACAAACTCAATCAAAGGAAGATGGTCATCCCAACTACCCCTTAACTCCATTACACAAGCCCTTAGCATATCCTCAAGCGTTTGAATCGTTCTTTCGGCTTGGCAATCCGTTTGGGAGTGAAAGGTCGTACTTCGATGAATTTTTGTACCAAGATCCTTTTGAAAAGACATCCATAAGTGTGAAGTGAATTGTTAACCACAATCCGATATGATGGACAATGGAACCCCATGTAACATCACCAACTCATGGATATAAAACTTTGCATACTCTTCAGTCCTATATGTGGTCTTAACTTGTAGAAAGTGGGTTGATTTTGTCATCCTATCAACCACAACCCAAATGGAATCAAAACTTTTTCTATTCTTGGGCAATCCAATCACAAAATCCATATTAATCACTTCCCACTTCCAAGTAGGATCTCTATGTCTTGGGTTAGGCCACCTGTCCTTTGGTGTTCGGCTTTGACTTGTTGATAACTATGGCAACAGGAAATGAATTTGGCAGTGTCCCTTTTCATTCCTCCCCACCAATACACATCTCTCAAGCCCTATACATTTGGTGGAACTGGGTTGGATAGAATAAGAAGAATTATGGGCCTCATCAAGGATCTTCTCTCTCAAACCATCAATGCAAGGCACTTACAACCTACTTTGGTACCTAAGGCCCCATCTCCTCCTTAGAAGAAAACCTCTACTTTGTCCTTTTTCACCAAGGCCTTCAATTCAAGCAAGGAGGAGTCAAGATCTTGTTTTGCTATCACCTCATTAACTAATGAAGACTTAGACCCATCAACAACAACCACACCATCATCACCAACCTCCACCAATGTAACCCCCAATCTAGCCAATTGATGCACCTCCCTAGCCATCTCCCTACAACCATCAACATGGGCTAAGACCCATAGACACCCTACTCAAGGCATCGCCACCATATTTGCCTTACCCGAATGATAGTGCACACTAATGTCATAGTCTTTAAGAAGTTCTAACTATCTCCTTTGCCTCAAGTTGAGATCCTTTTGAGTGAAGACATATTGGAGGCTTTTATTGTTGGTGAACACATCCACATACACTCCATACAAGTAGTAACGCCAAATTTTTAATGCAAACACAACGACGGCTAACTCTAGATCATGGGTAGGGTAGTTCCTTTCATGTAGCTTGAGTTGTCTAGAAGCATAAGCTATGACCTTACCATTTTGCATCAACACACAACTCAAACCAACCCGGAAATCATCACAATACACCACAAATCCCTCAAGCCCATCCGGTAGTGACAATATAGGAGCGAACATAAGCTTGTCTTTCAATGTTTGGAAGCTCCTCTCACATTCATCGGTCCACACAAACTTAACCTCCTTTTGAGTTAATTTTGTCACAGGGGAAGCAATGGAGGAGAAACCATTTAGCAAACCTTCTACAATAACCCGCTAGGCCCAAGAAGCTCCTAATATCCGACAGGGTCAATAGTCTATGCCAATTTCTAATGACATCGGCTTTCTTAGGATCTACTTTTATATTATCCCCCGATACCACATGACCCAAGAATGCAATCTCCTTCAACAAAATTCACACTTATCATATTTAGCATACAATTTTTCCTCCCTCAATCTTTGCAACACAACCCTCAAATGCCCCATATGCTCCTCCCTACTATGTGAATAGATCAAAATATCATTAATGAAGACCACAATAAAGGAATCAAGGTAAGGTTTGAAGAACCTATTCATTAGGTCCATGAAGATGGCCAGTGCATTGGTCAACCCAAACGACATCACAACAAACTCATAATGCCCATATCTAGTTGGAAGGTTGTCTTGCGAATATTACACTCCCTCACCCTCACTTGACGATACCTGGACCGAAGATCAATATTAGAGAAGAAGCTATTCCATTGCAATTGGTCAAACAAATCATCTATCCTTGGAATAGGATACCTATTCTTGATGGTAACCCTGTTGAGTTGTCGGTGGTCAATGCACATTCTAAGTGACCTATACTTCTTCTTTACAAACAACACTGGGGTACCTCAGCATGATTGGCTAGGACTAATAAATCCATTTTCCAACAAATCTTTCAATTGTTCCTTTAACTCCTTCAACTCCTCCAGGGCCATATGATAAGGGGGAATGGGTATAAGTTGAGTATCGAGAAGGAGATCTATGCCAAAATCTATCTCCCTTTTAGGAGGAACACCGGGAAGGTCATTTGGGAAGACATCAAGAAACTCATTTATAACCAGAACCGATCAATGGAAGAGACTTTGAAGTCCACATCTTTAACCCTCACAAGATGGTAAAGAAACCCGTTAGAGATCAACTCACGGGCCTTAATGCATGAAATGAATCTACCCTTAACCACCACATCTAGAATTTCCCACTCAAGGACAGGTTCATTAGGAAATTGAAACTTGACCCTACGGGTTCTACAATCAATAGAAGCATAGTAGGCATGCAACCAATCCATTCCAAGAATGACATCAAAATCTACAATGTCTAATTCAACAAGATCACAAGGCAACAACTTATGCAAAATGCAAATAGGATAACTTCTATAAAATTTTCTAGCAAAAGTAAAGGAATTTATAGGAGTAGACACTCCCTATGACTCATGCAACAACCCGGGGACAACATGAAACTTTTTAGCAACAAAAAGAGTAACAAAGGAGAGAGTGGCACTCGGATCAATCAAACGCATACACATCAAAGTCAAATATTTTCAACATACCTGTAACAACATCGGGAATTTCACCAATCTCTTGTCTCCCATGTAGTGCATAAAATCGCTTGTGCCTTGGGACACAACCTTGAGGACCATCTCTACCTAATTGGACCGTATTTGCGGCCCGACCCTTGCCACACTTTCTTGGATAATCTATCTTCTTGTGATCAAGCTCCTCACATTCGTAGCATGCATTAGAATCTTCAAACATGGGTCTCCATGGCTCCTTCCACATTTAGGGTACACATCAATAGGAGCCACCCCACCAACACCTTAAGGCCTAGGGAAGTCATTGGCAAACCCCCTATTAGTAGCATGAGAAGGCCCTTGGCCTTGACGAAATTTAGCACCTTTTTGGAATTTACCCTCAAATAGGACCCTCTTGGCCTCATGTCCCCTTCTCTTCCTCAATTTCTCCTCCTCCATTTGCTCGGCATAGGTCATCAACCAAGACAAGTCCATATCACTATTAGTAGGTTGCTCCTCAGGAGTTTGGACCCTTCTTCCTCTAGTTTTTGGCATGATCTAGCATAGTAAAGAACAATCACTAGGGAGAAAAACTCACTACAACTCTATAGCACGACGTAGAACATGAAGAAGGCAAACATTCCCTAAAAGGTCTCATAGCCTCCTACTCATAGTCATGGCGCGTTTCACGACCATGAATAGGAATCTAATCGAGGCAGTATGTTAGACTCTGAGGATCTATCAACCTAGTGCTCTGATACCAAATTTGTCACGACCCAAGCCTAGGGCCTAGACGTGACACGGCGAATGGGGAACCCAAAGGAACCCCAAACAAGCCTCTTAACTTATCATTACTCATCATTGGTGCGGAAGCATATAAAAACATTAAAGAGCAAGAATAGGGGCAAAGGGACTAAGGAAAAAGCTTGCACAATATTATAGTCAAGAGCCAAGAGTCAAACTCATATCATAGATACATAACATGTCCAACAACCACCTCTACTATATAGATAAGAGAAGGGGCCAAGACAAAGCGACCAGGCTCACCCTCATAGTCAAATAGAACATAAAGAAGAGTGTCTAAATACATAACAAGAGAGCGTAGACTAAGGTCCCCGAAGTGGAGGACTCACCAACTAGCTTGAGTAGCATTGAAAAGCCACGTGGAGGAGGAGGATCAACTTGGGATCCGGTTCCTACATGGTGATATCATGTAGGCAAGAGAATGCATTAGTACGTTAGAATGTACTAGGTATGTAGGATGCAATGCAACAATAGATAGACATCATAATCAAAATGCATAACAATAGGCAATAGGCATAATATAATAATATGGGATGTGTGATCAATGCTTAAGTAAAACATGCTTAAGTAACTATACTCATATAGGATATCATATGTGTAGAAGAGACCAAGTAAGATTTTCAAGGTACAAACCCTTTGGTGGTTGTGTGGTACAAAACCCTCATATGGTTGATGATAATCACACTTATCACCATAGTGGCGAAGTACAAACCCCTCACATTATTGATGAGTACAAAACCCCCACTTCGGTTACCCAAGCTCTTGTCTCTCTGAATCGGGTATGGTCTAATACAACACTTCATATAAAGTATATCATATACATAAACTTATTTCATCATAATATAGTCAATCATATCATATTTTATGCTTTGGACCTTCAACTCCTCAAGAAACCACATCCAGACATTTCATCAAACACTTAGAGGGTGTGTAATGCTAGTATAAAATCATGAAATATAGAGATGAAATCATGCAAGAAAATTCATTATAAAACCATCAATCATCACCTTGTAACACCCTCAAGCAACATACATCAAAATCTCTCCTCAAATCTTAAAATAGATCAAAGATTTAAGCTCAAAATATAGCAAAACAGTCACAATTTCTCATAACTTTAACATAATCTGCAGTGAATTTCATAATAAGCAAGACTTATTTGTAAATCAATTTTAAATCATGCAATTTGAGTAAAAGGAGGTTAGGGCACCATGGGTGAAAGGACCCAATGGCTAAAACCCATATACCTTAGCTTAAAGATGAACTTGATGAAGATTGGAGATGGAGACTTGAAGCTTGAAGTAGAACCTTAGCTTGGGATGAGGGTTTGGGACTTGAATTTTGGGAGTGAAAATTTAGCTATGTGTTTGAGTGAGTATTGAAAAATGTTTAGGATGATATGAGGGTGAAATAAGGCTAAGTATGGGTAAAAACACATTCGGGAACACTAGCCCAAGACTTAGAAGCCTTGGACCTAACTAAAAAAAATAGTCACCAAAATAGGCAGAGGCCCGTCGCGTCAATGAATTTTCGAATTTTGATACGGTTGCTCTAAAATCGGGGTTAGACCCTTTTCCCCTAATTTTGACCCCCTGAACAAGAATATAAAGTTGAATTTTCAAAATAATAAATGAATTTTGAGATATATGGAATTTAAAATTTTGGGTATTCCGAAGCACAATTTCGAAAACTTTTTGGGGTCGTTTTAGAAAAAACTGGCATTGTTAACACTGAGGCGCGCCCCCTGGCATGCTGCTCCCGGGGCGCGAAAACCTCACTATTTTTCGCCACGTTGAAATTTCAAAATTCGCTACGGTTGATCTAAAATTAGGGTTAGACTCATTTCCCACTCAATTTGACCCTCTGATCAAGAATATGAATTCAGATTTGTAAAATAACGCACGAATTTTGAGATATATAGAAATTACAATTTCGAACACTTTCGAGGCACATTTTCGGACACTTTGGATCGTCTCAATAGAGTTGAAAGTATAGGTGTTTTTACGCATAAAAAGGCATGGGGCCAAGACCCTATTGTTTTAGACTGAAATTGAAAAATCAAGGAAGTGCAAACACCACTCCTCAATGGGTCCGCATCACGGAGGGGTCACGGACCCTTACTGGAAAATGCAAAGCTGGTGAAATTTGTTTTCTGCGATGGGCCTTCTAAAATGCGGATTATATCCATTTCCCACTCAATTTTGCCCCCTGATAAAGAATATGAAGTCGGATTTTCAATATCACGCACCAATTTTGAGATATATAGAAATTACAATTATGGATGCTTCCAAGGCACATTTTCGGGCACTTTTAGGGAGTTTCACAAAAACCCATATGCTTAGATATGGAAAAATGAAAAGGAAAAGAAAATAAAACAAAAAGAGCGACTAATAACGAAATTTACATGATAGTATATAGATAAGATAAAAATAACACATATAAGACAAATAATGATAATACATGCTACAAAGACATGACAAATTATACTACTGTACTATACCCCACGGCTAAACATCAATCTAACTCTACTAGTCTATTAGTCTGCACTCTGCTACTCTAATTCACGACCTCCACTTCTTCCTATCTAAGGTCATGTCCTCGTTGAGATCAAGTTTAATTATATCTTGTTTGATCACCTCCCGCTAATACTTCTTTGGTCTACCTTTACTCCTCCGTGTAACTCTTAAATTCAACCTCTCGCACCTTCTAATAGGAGCATCAGTACTTCTTTTTTGTACGTGTCTAAACCATCGCAGTCTCGCTTCCTCATCTTTTCAACCACAGGGCCACCTCTAGCTTCTCTCGAATGGTCTCATTCCTAATCTTATCTCTCCTTGTATGTCCACAAATTTATCTCAACATCCTCTTCTTCTTGACCTGCATTTTTTGAACATGTGAGTTTTTTATTGGCCAACACTCTACCCCATACAATAAAGATAGTCTAACTATCATCCTGTTAAACTTACCTTTGAGTTTAGATGGTATCTTCTTATCACACAATACTAGATATAAGTTTCCATTTTGTCCATGCTGCCCCAGTACAGTGTGTGACATCATCGTCGATATCACTACTACTCTAGATGATGGACCCAAGATATTTAAAGTTCTCTCTCTTGGGAATAGGTTTAATGGCAAGTCTCACATCAATATCTATTTCATCCCTCGCAACACTGAATTTGCACTCCTAGTTTTCTGTTTTGGTCCTGCTTAGTTTGAACCCTTTAGATTCCAAAGTGTGTCTCCAAACCTCCAATCTATCATTAACTTTAGCTCGAGTCTCATCAATCAGTATGATATTATCTGCAAATAGTACACATCATGAAACCTCCTCTTGAATAGATTGTGTCAGCTCATCCATCACCAAGGCAAACAAAAAATGGTTCAACACATATCCTTGATTAAGTTTCATTTCAATAGAAAAATATGTCGAGTCTCCTCCCACCGTTCTTACCCGAGTTTTGGCTCCCTCAAAAGAGTTCTACTTCTAATTGAAAAGAAATAAGTTACATTCTGTGTGCATATCAAAATTGGTCATATATGACCAATCGTAGGCGTCATACCTAACTGCCACAAAGTGGCTTTAGTTACATAATTTACATGCCAATAATCATTACAATATACATATTTTGGTATGTAAGAAATATATCTTCACATCTTTAATACTTCAAATCCAGTCTTTAAAAATATTTTAACAGGACTTAAAGTAGGGGGGCATTTATAAGTATTAAAATTTCATTGGAATTAAATCTATAAATTATTTTGAACTATATTAAATTCAAGGAAATAGTCAAAATAATGTGGCAATTCAAGTCAAATTAAAGGGCCACTAAAATCAAACTACGTGTCAAATTTATGTGGCAATCCAACTCAAATTAAATGAGCCATTAAAATCACAAAACTTGTTAAATTTTTGTGGCAATCCAAGTCAAATTAAATGAACTACTAAAATCACATCATGTGTCAAATTTATATGATAATCCAAATCAAACTAAATGAGCCACTAAAATATTGGCACGTGTATATATAACATGTTTTGGCCAATTAAATTAGAGATTTCCACCAATAAATGTGATTGGTAAATTCCAACTGACCAACAAATCACACAAGTACAATACTCACTACAACTATAAATAGTAGTCTCATTATCCCTTTTTAAAAAAAAAAAAATTGGGGGTAGGGGAATTGAGGAGGGAATTACAACGTGGGAAATTGGACTCTCACCAATAAGGTGGGAGTTTAGGTAGTCAACAAAATGAGCGCAGACTAACATGAAGAAGAGGCAAGAAGAGAGCTTGTAGATCAAAGATTACAAATACTTTACAATTCACAAGCTCAAAATTAAGAACAGAGTGAAAATCAAGAAGTTGAAGATCAAGATACTTGCTTACACTAATTATTTGTCATAACCATACAAGGGTTCTTGATGAGTAATTCAAGTCCAAGTTTGAAGAGGGGATTCAAGATCAAGCTACACATGCCGTTGAATCTTATTCGAGCTTAATATAGTTCATGGTATATGAAGAATCAAATGAGTACGCTAGATATTGTAATACTCACTACATTTTGAAATTCAATAATATGTATTTGTTACTCCAATTTTTTCTATCTTGATTATTTATTTTTCTTGACTCGAAAATTTGTTGCGTACAGAAATCAAAGGGCTAATTTATGGTAAATCAAAATTCATAAATCACTAACTTGCTGGGTTTAAATCAATTTTTACAACGATATAAAGGTTTTAAAAAAAAGAAAAAGGAAGAAGAAGTTCAATATAGATTTCTGAGTCCATTGATCTATGTATCAAATTAGCAATCAAACTGATTGGCTAAAGGAGAGAAAGAGACAAGTTTGGCAGCTAGGGAGTTCAAGTTGCAGTTTTTTGAAAAAGTGATGCAACACGTGATGAGACATGGGAAGGTAATAATAATAATAGTGATAATAATAATGACCTTTTAATAATAATAATAATAATAATAATAATAATAATAATAATAATAATAATAATAATAATAATAATAATAATAATAATAATCTACTAAATAAGCAGCCAGAAACTGGCAGTTGTCGGTCGAGATATTTGCTTCTAGCCGCGAGCAATTGAATACTCTTATTAAATATAATATTAGTTAATATCATGTTTGATAGGATTTTTGGATCATGCATAACTAATTTATGTATTAATTAATACTTCATATGTGGTATTAATTAATACCATTCATTTGGTGCTATTAACTAATACCACAAATTAAATACACAAAGATAAAAATATCTCTCAAATTCTTTTACACCTTTATTTTCATTTTTTTGCTTTTATATTTTATATTTTATATTTTATAGTTTTGTACTAATAAATTTACTTAAATAAATTTGTGTACAAATTTTATTTATTTGCGGTTCATATTTTCACAATATAAAAACAAATAAATTTACCATGTTAAATTTTTAAATTTTATTTATTTGTGATCTCATATTTACATAATAGACAAAAATATTTGTCATGTCAATTTTTTTATATTTAATTTATTTAGTGATTTTATTGATACAAAATAAAGTCCAATGATGTTATATATTCTCAAAGTTGAGTGACTTATAAAATATAAAATACTATATTAAAACTACAACTTTCACATTTTTATGTATAGATATAGATTGTTTATTTTACAATTGTTTACCATCTTTTCGATTTTAATAATAGATAGTCTATCTTTATTAGATTAAAAATTGGCATTTTATTAGTGATGAATTTATTAAGATCACAATTATTTTATTCTCAAATAAATCATGTGAGAAAATAGCAAACATGACAACAAAATTATTGTTCTCCTAACTAGTTAGAAGCTACAAAAAAAAATAGTTTGATCTAATTATATGAAATAGAAAATTCCATAATAATTCAAGAGTATAATTAAAAAGAAGTTTTTTTGTAAGGTTTTAAACCAAGCACAAGATTAGATGGGAAGCAATGAACTAAACATTTGATAAAAGATAATCCTTACATTACTAATCTCGGCATTGATAATCCCTATGCTATTCATTTTTGTACCAAAAGAACCCTTAACGATTTTATTTAGATTATTTGTCTTAATTTTTTTAATTTGATATATAATAATCTATATCTATAATCTATAATATTTTAAAAGCCTTAGGAATTTTGTTTGAATTTTTTACTCTTCATTAAAATACTCTTCTTTAGATAAAATTGTCATTTTACTATTTTTTTTAATTTATTATTTAATCTTTTATTTAGTTAGTTTTAAGATTCATTTTTGAATTAGAATTTATTTATATTTAGAATCCACTTTTGATTTAGGACTGTTCTATGTAAATAATTACTAAAAATTTTGACTTAATACTATTTTGTTGATAAAAGTATATAATATAAAAAAATTTAAAAAGAAAGAAAATCAATTAAATATGTTGAAAACATTAAATTACTCTCTTTATATTTATGAATCTTTTGTTACTTTAAATTTTAGTCAATTAATTATTTAACTCTAATTATTCATTTCTAAATTATTACTTTATTATTAAAAGATTATTAACATATTTATATTATAAACAA
>JAABOM020052733.1:0-15573 GCA_011800125.2 Solanum clarkiae | reverse complement strand
CCTTATCAGATACTTTTCCTTATCTAGAGGCTTTGTAGACTATGTAAATTAAAGTGTGGTCATGTCTCATACTTTAAGCACCGTGGCCCCAACGGCCTAGCCATATGCATTTCCTTTTGGCTTGTTATCACTGTTTACTTTTCTAAAGGCATGTAGAATGTAGAAATCCCTTATAATATGTATAGAAAGCACATAAATACAGGTTGGTTCTCCCGGGATTTATCGGCAATGGGTGCTAGTCCTCCTTAATGGGATTTTAGGCGTGACAGGTACAAACCCCTTGACATAGTTAACGGGCTCTTTGTAACACCTCACATTTTACATGTACTAATGTTGTGTTAATGAATCATGATATGGTTTGGTCAAATTAGCATCAACTCTTGAAAGTGCTTGAATCTCGTGTTAATGGGCGATATGGGCGTCTAACGCTTAAGAGGGTCAAGTGTATATGTGTTTTGTGTTAAATTAAGGATATCACAGCCCTAAGCAAAGTAATAGAATTAAGGTGTTTGTATGAATTAATAATCTAGTAGGTGAGTCACCTACTTGATTAGCTTAAATTTGCTAGCTCAACGGAGACGAGGCTCGACGTCAAATTTGTCCAAGTCAAATTATGAATAAAATCCATTTTAAGGGTGTAATTTTAGCTCATGCTTTAGCATCATAAATGGACCTTATTTTCAGTGCAAGAAGACTGTAAGAAAAGCCCAAGTATATCCCAAACCACTTGACTATTTGGGCAAAAACAGATTAAGGGGAAAGTTGGAAATTGGCAGCCAAAGTCCATTAGATTTGATGCCATTTAGGCCCAATTTTAGGGAACTAGCTGCTGATTAATTAGCCTCAGTATATGAGGTATTATTTGGTCCAAAGTCCCAAAGAAATTCATCCAAATGAGGCCTTTAAATAGGGGTTACAAGCAACAAAACTTCATTTACTCTTACACTTGGAAAAATTTTAGCTTTCGTATACTTTCTCTCCACTCTTTTCTTAACCTACCAAAGCAGCATCCAAACGGATATTTTAGGGTTCTTAAGGAGGCTCTCAATCTTGGAGGTAAAGGTAAGTAATTATATTTATGTACTTAGTATAATTTCTTCATGAAAATCAAGAAGTAGATGATAGTATGTTATGCTGGAAAATTCTGGACAGCATGTATTCAGAAAATTGCTGCACCCTTGCCTTTTATTTTAGTGACATCTATATGGTTTGTGGGATGTACTATTAAGAGAATTTGATGTTATTAACATGGATTGAGTTATAGATATTACCCTAAGGTCGCTGCGCTGATTTAGGTTTCATTTACCAAAAGAGTTTTATCGTGCTATCTTAAGTGTGATGTTGGTTGGAAGTTGTGGGCTATTAGATGGAAAGCTATTGGCTCACATCCTTTATGACTTCTTGGATGATGTTCTAAGACTGTATTATCACTATTTGTATGTGTAAATGTTATTAGAATAGTTTGTTTAGAGTTGGAACAGTTTTGGAATTGTCGACATCGAAATGTACCGGGGAGGGAGGGTAAAGTTATGCTGTCCATTTGTAGGTTGTGTGGAATTGTAATATGTTGTTCCATGACCTTCCCCAGCTTTGGGACTGTTTATGAGATATTTAAAGACTGGTTTTATGTGTAAAAACGTTGAACACAATTTAGGTAAAGTTAAAATAGTTTCAGGATTGTTGACGTCAAAGTGTGGTAAAAGGATTTAATGTTATGCCGCTTGTTTGTATGTTGTGAAGAATTATTATGTATTGCACTTTGTGTCCTGTTGTAGGACTATTAAGGGTCTGAAAATAAGATGCACATGATATGTACAAAAGAATGGTTGTTAGAAAATACGTTTATAAGTGAAAAGGATTGAAGAAATGCCTTTGCGTCAATAACTGAAAGCTTGCTGTCCAGGTGATCATTTTTATGATATTGGGCTATAAAGAAGTGTTTCCTTGCTGCTATTACTGGTCTTATTTCCTAATATACTGTAGATAAATATATGAGGGCAAACCAGCCACTTCAAGGTAGTAACGAGGTCATACGACGAGGTATGTAAGGCTATTTGATTTCATATCACTTGGCATGAAACATAGATCCCACAGTAATTAAAGGCATTTATCTGCTCCAACATGACAAACATCCATGACTCTACTCTTTCACATGTTCATATGCTTCCATATATATAGTTACCTTCAAATCTACATACACACGTGGATACCAAGTACATGAGTTCTTGTAGCTAAACAAAGTTCATGAGTTGTTTCATTTCATACGCATTTCACTGTTTATGTAACATACTCTCTTCATTGCCATATTATTTTGTATGATTATTTACAAGTCACATGTTGCATATACATCCTTGTAGCTCCAATATAATGACCACCAAAAGAATCATCTCAAAGATAATTGAAAGATAAAGTATATTATTTTGATGGGTGGTAGCCCGAGAGGTGGAAGAATCACCTATCCAGGGACAATCCTATCACGGGTGGTAGCCCAAGGGGTTAAGGAAGAACCTAGCCAGGGACATTCCCGATATAGTTTAACCAATGAGTTGGTCATTTATAGTACATGATGTACACAGAGTATATAGTAAAGGTAAAGCTACATAAAGAACATAATGTATATGATCCAAAATTATATCCAAAGGTGGTCTCTTATTCCACATTGTTGCATAGTTTCATTTGAAGTTGTTACTTCATATACAATATTTCATGCTTTGCATACTCAGTATATTATCTTGTACTGATGTCCCTTATGGGGGACCTACATTTCATGTTGCAGGTACAGGTGCTAGTAGATCTCCCTAGTAGAGTCCAGGACATCCAGCTGTTGTCACCAACTTACAAGTTGTTCCGGAGCTTTGTGTGTGTTTAAAGTTTATATGTTGTATTGTACAGTTAATCGACGTAGGGCCTATCCTAACCCTTACTAGATAATTTCTCTTATTTAGAGCCTTTGTAGACTATGTAAATTAAAGTGTGGTCATGTCTCGTGTTTTCGACACCGTAGCCCCAACGGCCTGGTCACACGCATTTCTTTTTGGCTTGTATCACTGTTTACTTGCATAAAGTCATCTTAAATATATAAATCCTTTATAAAATGTATAGAAAGTGCATAGATATAGGTTGGTTCTCCCGAACCTCATCGGCAACGGGCGCCGGTCCGCCCTAATGGGACTTGGGGCTTGACAGAAGTGGTATCAAAGCGGGTCATCCTAGGGAATCTACAAAGCCCTGTCAATGTAGAGTCTTGTTTATCAATGTGTTGTGCACTACATTTATAAGCAGGAGGCTACATGGCATTTAGGAGTTGTTACTTTCCTTTCATTCTTTAGATCGTGCCATAAAGCTAAGTGAATTGTGTCTAACTCCTAAATTATTTTGTATAGCGAGCAAGTATTCCAAAGACCAGGAAGAACAGAGGTAAAGGAAAGGCAGTAAAACTGGTGGATGGTTCGCCCAGTCATGTGAGAAAATAAAATAAGGCTTAAGATGAGTCTCTATCACGGTTATCTCTAACCCCTCCAGCCCCTGATGAACCCAGAAATAGTGAAGTTCCCCCAGAACCACCTATTAATGCTATAGTGCAGGATCTGAGAAATGTAGTTCAACTATTGACTTGCATAGTTGTTGGCCAAGGCCAAAGACAGGAAAGTCTGGTTATGGGTACAGGTGGAGCAAATAGGGCAGCTGGCATGAGGATACGTGACTTCCTTAATTTGGACCCTCCAGCCTTCAGTAGGTCTGATCCTAACGAAGATCCCCAAAACTTTATTGATCAGATTCAGCGAACTTTAGATGTTATGCATGTGAGTGGTACAAAAGCTGTTGAGTTGGCGGCATATAGGTTGAAAGTTGTGGCTATATTGTGGTATGAACCGTGGAAGCAATCCTAAGATATAGATGCTCTCCCAACCATTTGAAGGAGTTCAAAGAGGTATTTCTTGACCATTACTTGCCATTAGATATCCGAGAGGAACGTGCAGATCAGTTCTTGAATCTCCACCAGGGAAATATGAGCGTGAGGTAGTATAATATCCAATTTAATTCCCTATCAAGGTATGCGCCTAATGTAGTTGCTACTATGGCAGATAGAGTTCATCGATATGTGGATAGGTTGGATACGTATCTGGTCAGATACTGTACCATTACTTCATTGAATAAAGACATGGATATAGTGAGAATGCAAGTTTTTGCACTGAAATTGGAGGATCAAAGGCAAAGGAGAAAGACACAGGAGTTAGAAAGGGCACAGTCTAAGAGGACCAGATCTTCCGGGCAGTTTACACTATCTCAAGGTGAGTTTAGGCCTCGATTTTCTAACAGACCTCCTAGGCCATCATTCTCCTATTATATTGCCAGTGCTCCGCCGCAACTTCAAGGGTCTAGAAGTAATCAGTTTGGTCAACAAGGTGAGGGACAAGGTTCACGGATATCAGGAGGATCGACAGGCCAGCCAGTGACTCATAGGCAGCCCTGTAATAGTGTGAAAGAAGTCATCCGAGTATATATCGTGTTTGGACAGATACTTGTTATTGGTATGGTGCGCCAGGGCACATGATGAGAGATTGCCCAAGGAGGAGTATGGGTGATATTGCACAATCTACTAGGTCAACTGTTGCATCATCAGCGACAGTTCCTCCATTAGGTAGGGGTCAAAAAAAAGCACCTATGGGTCGTGGTAGAGGTGTTAGAGGAGCAGCTAGCTCTAGCGGGGTCCAGAATCGCACTTATGCTCTAGGGAGTCGACAAAATTTGGAAGCTTCACCTGATGTGGTTACAGGCACATTGTCCATATTCTCTCATAAATCAATGGATTTCTGATCTGACACCCAAAACTCAAAATGGGGCAAAAACTCATTTTTTAACAACTTAAGCATCTATGAATGCCAAAACCCATACTTTTCTGCCTTTAAAACTCAGAATTTCTATTCCAATAATACTAAAAGTTCTAAATAGGTCCAAAGCAACATATGAAAGGGAAAATAGTAATTTCATAGAGAAGTTCAAAAATGACCAACCAGGTCGTTACGACATTGTGTTGAGTGAGGGTATTATGGTTGATACAAAGAAAATGAGGATGGTAAGGAATTGGCCTAGACCCTTATTTTCTTTAGATATTAGAAAGTTTTAGGGTTTAGCTAGATATTATAGGAGACTTGTTAGAAGATTCTCATCTTTGTATCACTCTTGACTAGGTTGACCCAAAAGAAGGTAATGTTTCAATAGTCAGATAAGTGTAAAAAAAAGTTTTCAAATATTCAAGGATTATCTTACTTCAACCTCTATTTTGACCTTTTTGGAAGGTTTGCATGGATTTATTTTTTACTGTGATGCCTTGCGTGTTAGTCTAGGTTGTGTTTTGATGCGACATGAAAAGTTTATATCATATACTTCAAGGAAACCAAAGGTGCATTTGAAATTTACCAACCCATGATCTTGAATTGGCGATGGTTGTGTTTACATTGAAAATATGACATCTGTATCTTTATGGGATGCATGTTGATATATTAACCAACCACAAGAAGTTCAAAGGTGAAGGTGACCAAGACATGAATCCAACTTCAATGAAGTTAAAGAAGTTAGTAGTGGACAAGAAAATTGAGGTTTTCTCCCAATGGGGAAATGGGACGCTTCGTTACTAAGGATGCCTATGTGTTCTAAATATTTATGGTCTAAGAAAGATGATATTAGCTGAAGCCCATAACTCTCGATATTACATTCATCCTGGATCCACCATTATGTATAATGACTTTAGGGAAGTATATTGGTGGAATGAAATGAAGAAAGATATAGCAAAGTTTATGGCAGAATATCCAAATTGCCAATAAGTAAAAGTTGAACATCAAAGATCGAGAGATTTAACTAAAGATATCGATATTCCTACCTGGAAGTGGGACGATGTGAATATGAATTTCATAATGGGTTAACCTCGTACACGGAAGAAACATGACACAATTTGGGTAGCAGTGGATAGGAGGACTAAATAATCCCATTTCCTACCTATTAAGACATCTCATAGTGTTGAGAATTATGCCACATTGTATATTTGAGAATTGATGAGATTTCATCACGTGCTTTTTCATTTCATTTTTGATCGAGATACTCAATTCTCTTTACTCTTTTGGAAATTCCTTCAAATGGATCTTGATACCACTGTAAAGTTATGCACCATATTTCATCCCAAACTAATGAATATGTGAGATCAATCTAAATGCTTGAAGATGTTTTGAGGGCATGCGTACTTGACTTCAAGGGTAATTAGATAATAATCTAGTACCAATTGAATTTTTATACATAATAGTTATCACTCAAGCATTGAAATGATGCCTTTTGAGGCTTTGTAAGGGCAAAGATGTAGGTCTCCATATGATGGTTTTAATTTGGTGAGAATGGCATTAGTTTGTTGCAATTCAATACTTAAGGATATGGAGAAAGTGTGACTCATAAGAGAAAGGATGAGGACCGCCCAAAGCTTCCAAAAGTCATATTTTGATGTTAAGAAAAAGTATCTTGAATTGAATGTGCATATTAGGCCTATCTAAATATATCACCCATGAAAGGTGTAATGCATTTTGGAAAGAAGGAAAAATTGAGTCCTAGATATATGGGACCTTACAGGATTTTGGAATGGATTGGTAGAAAGTCTTATAAGTTGGAACTGCTAATGGAATTTTCTATGGTTCATCAGGTATTTCATGTATCAATGTTAAAAATTTTGTTGGTGATCCGAATACCATTGATGAGCACTACGTGAAATGTGACCTATGAAAAAGTTTTGGTTGAGATCTTGGACCACCAAGTTAAAACACTGAGAAATAAGGAAATTGCATCCGTTAAAATTCTATAGAGGAATTAACAAGTTGAGAGTGCAACATGGAAAGTGGAAGACAAATTGTAAAATAATATCCTTACCTTATTTCTTCCACTCAAGCGTAAGGTACTTCATTACTCATACTTAATCTCCAAATTTCAAAGTGTAAATCTCTATATGTCATATTACATACATGCATACTCATGAAAATGATTTTGAATGATGTTTCAAAGTTGCATTATTGGATTCATGTTGTTTTGATGGTTACACACACTACTCTATTCAAACTAGTTCTTCCCCATTCGAGGATGAATGTTCCCAATAAAGAGATATTGTAATGCCCTGAGCATTTTGATGGTTGGGATACAATATAACATGGTAAAATATTGAAAATGTCCTGTGTATATTTTTAGGCCAAGAAGGTCGCAAAATAAAATTTTTAAAAATTTTAGGAACTAGAAGGGTCCACGAGAGGACCACATCATGGACCTGCTTCATGGTGGTTCAAATTATTCTCAAGTGAAAATCTTGCCAAAAATCTGATCAAAATTAAATTTGCTTAAAAATGACCTATGATGAACCCACTCTACATTGCCGACTTGCTATAAGATAGTTCAAAATTTTTCTCACAATTCACACATTATCAAATTCTCTAGAAAATTACTCTCAAAGTTTTCTTCTTCTTCTTCAAGAAAGGCTACATTGAAGAATAAGTGTCCATTAATCTTCAACTTTTTTCATGACGATCACTTAAGGTATATGCGTTTTCATCCATGAACTCATTTTTTCTATGGAGCTCCTCAAATTTCTTAATATTCATCTAATCCCAAGTATGTATTTTATGGGTTTTCTCAACTTATACCCAATTTCATTAATTATGATTTAGATTATGATTATTAATTTATTCTAATAAGAAATTATGTTAGTTGCACGGAATTGATGATCTTCTTATAAAATCTTGATAAATTCTATTAGGGTTCATACTCTCATAATGGCACTTGTTCAATTCTCATATAATTATATGGATTATTCTATCAGCTGTGGTCTATTTACTCAATTAAGCATGCATTATTATCTAATTGCATGATTATGATGATTTTTATGTAATTTCTCTAGAAAGATTTCTAGGGTTCATGATAACCAATGTGGATTATTGTAATTATAATTTTTATTGATGATTTCTATCGCAATTATGTATAAATTTCATTAAATTACATATTTTAAAGTTGATTTGAGATCAAACATACACCATCTCCCCAGTCTAGATGAATAATAGTCCTAAATGATAAGGTCCTTGTCAAAGTTTATGAAAAGATATTTAATGATATTTTATGAAGTGTCTCTAATGATAAATGAAAGAATTATAAATGAATGTGGGTGTAAGGATAAGTTTTACATAATGATGGATTCATATGTGATAACTTAAATTGATGAGTCAGCTAAGGTTTCTATGAGCTACTCTTATATGATTTATGATTTTCAGTGACTCAAACCTATGATTGAATTATAATTTCCTATGATATTATGATATACTGTTCCGTGGGATTTGACCTAGCACCGAGAAGGCTTGAGGTGGAGCTCGATTCGAAAGCCGAAGTTTTGCTTCCCAAGAGAATCCTACTAACAACTACTTATCTAAAACTATGTTGCCACCATAAGTTGCCATTTTAGGCAAGGCTAGTAGATCCATATTCATCCCCATATAAATGAATGAATGTATGTGGATGGAGCCTACCTTAGCAAGTAGTCTTCCCCTTCCTTATTGTAGGAGTTACATTGGATTCTATGTAGTCTCTCACATGGTCATATTATCAGTTATGCAAAGCTCCCACAAAATGATTATATTACTTTAAGCCTTCTATGATTTTGATAGTTAGACCACACAAGTTTAAATCATATTTTACTTCAAGTTTTACTTCATGTCTATGATATTGTGGTATTGCATCCCATGACTCATGCATCAAGATTTCCGTGTTATTTGTACCTATATATATATATATATATGTATATCATGTGTTTCTCACATATATATTACATACTAATATATATTTTTTCTACATTATTAAAAATGAAGGGTCTAGTCTTCCTATTTCTTCATGAAATGATCTTGTGAAGGCTATTGAAGACATTGTAGAGAGTGTTCATGTTTCGAGGGTGCGCCAATGGTACTCTACCTTTTAGTTGTTTAGATTCTATTGGTGTTTTGAGATAATGTGCCTTTTTTACTTTGAGAATGAGCTAGGATCATGTACATAACCCCACCTATGCTATAGTTAGAGACATGATTAGATGATCCTATGCTCTATCTCTCTCTTTTGGAATAAGTTATTTTTTTATTTCCTGTGATTTTGATATGAGGCGTATGCTTTCTTTCTTATATAGCTTTTGATTGATGCTTTTATTATCTTATGAACACTTGATGATATATAAGATGGCTTAATTGGGATGCCTTGGGGTTCCAATTGCCATGTGATTCCTAAGGCCTTGCTTAGGTCATGATAAACGCGGTCAAAGCAAAATGTTTTGAGTGTCCTCGGATTCCTGCATTTTGCATCAAGTAGATTCTTATTCATTTGTGTGGAGCTTGTCATATCATTCCCTTTCCCTTGGAATTTAATGATGTTCTTTAAATGGTAGGAATCTCTTATCCCTTGTCCCATAGAGTGCTTCCTAGTCCCTGATCCCTTTGGTATTAATTCTTGACGATTGATCCACACGTCCTAACTAAGGATGTACTTTAGTATGCTATGAGGCTTATTTTGGGTATCTTCATGTTTCCAATTTTCCATGTAACACCTAGACCCTAGGCTTGGGTTATGATATGACCATTGGAACATCAGCTTCTTTTGGGTCAACCTAGTCAAAGGTAATGCAATGAATAAAAATTCGTCAACAAACCTTGTCTAATACTTGGACAAGATAAAAAAGATTCATATTTCATAAGGAGATAATTGTCTAGGACAATTAATTACTGCCTCTTTTCATTGGATAAGCCATAATACCATCGTTGGACACAAAGTCATGAAAAAAGGCCACCTCTCTCAATAAAAATTTGCACTTGCTAAATTTGGTAAATAATTGCTCGTCTCTTAAAGTTTGCTATACAATTCTCAAGTATCCCATATGTTCCTTTTAACTTCGGGAGTAAACCAATATATCATCAATGAACACCATCACAAATATGTCCAAATATGGTTTAAAATCTAATTCATTAAGTCCATGAAAATAAGGAGAGCATTAGTCAACCTAAACAGACAACCAAAAACTCAAAATGATCATACTTTATCCAAAATTTTGTCTTGAGAATATTGTACTCTCTTATCCTCAATTGGTGATAACTGGATCAAAGATCAATTTTTGATAAATAACTTTTACCTTGGAGTTGATCAAATAAATCATCTATTGGTAGAATGGGGTACTTATTTTTTATGGTCATCTTATTCAATTGCTGGTAATCTTTACACATCCAGAGTGACCCATCCTTTTTTCTAATAGATAATATAAGAGCATCCTATGGTGACATGCTTAGTCTTATGTAATCCTAATCAAATGTTTAATTGCACCTTTAACTCCTTATATTCCACAGAGATCATACAGTAAAGGGGAATAGAGATAGGTTGGGTAATGGGAAGAAGATCTATGCCAAAATTAATTTTCTTTTAGGAAGAAATACCGAGAAAATCATCACATCGAGGAATTCTTTTACAATAGGGACTAAATTAAGAGAGGAGATTTAAAATTAACATCCCTAACTTGCACTAGATGATAGATACAACCATTAAAAATCCATTTTTCAGGCTTTTATAGAAGATATGAATCGATACTTAAAAACCAAGTCACTATCCTTTCACTCAAGAACTGGTTTATTTGGAAATTAGAATTTGATCCCACGGAGTCGAAAATCAAAAGTTGCATAAGAAGCATGAAGCCACCATTCAAAGAATAATGTTAAAATCAGTCATATTAAGCTCATAAACTAGGACTATTTAATGTAAGACCAACATGGGATAATTTCTATAGACTTTCTTGACTAAGACCGAATCAACAATGGGGATATAAACAAAAAAAAAGGCTCTAATCTCATGAGACATATCAAATCTTATAACAAGGTAATGAGTAATAAAAGATAAATTGGCATTAGGGATTAAGCAAAGCATGTAAATAAAAGTCAAAGCCCGCAACATATCCATAACAATATCGAGAGACACCTCAATATCTTGCCTATCATGGAGTGCATAGAACTTGCTGTTGCATTGCCCACCACGTTGTTGAGCTTGTACACCTTTAGTAGCTAGTCCTTATGGACAGCCTCCTCTCCCCTTACTTGCACGATTAGAACATTCGAAGCTCTCATGCCCCATTTTACTGCACCCATAATAAGCACTCGTAGTAATCAAGCAATCACTACAATGGTTCCTTCTATACTTAGGATACTTAGGAAAAGTTGGTCCACTAGTATTAGCATTACAATTTTGGTCCTTAGGGTTGGGTACGCTACCATTGTCAAATCTTTGGCTGAATCTTTTAGAAGAAACTTGACTTTATTAAAAACAACCATTTCTACCACTGAGTTTTGATTGTGAAAACTCGCCTATTCCTCTTGGACTCGCTCATCTTCTTCTCCTTCAGATTTTCAGCTTCTATTTACTTGAAATATGTAATCAGCCTAGAAATATCCATTTTCTTAACAAGTACAAACGTCCTACCTTCTTTCACCATAAGATCTGACACCCTCAGGATAAATTTACTCATGTGAGCATGAGAGTCGGCTCCCAAAGAAGGAGCATACTCAAACAATTTTATACTCCTGAGGCATACTCTCTCATACCTATACTCCCATGTCTAAGGTTGATAAATGCTATCATATTTGCCTCCCTTATTTTAAGTGCGAAGAAGCAATCAAGAAAGGAAACCTTGAAGATCTCCCAACCTATTGGTCCTTCATCAACTCTTGCACTCTTCCGCTGATTGTACTATACTTATGCCACACCCTTGAATTGGTAAGTCATGAACTCTATCATCTCTTTCAATGAAACTCCCATAATAGCAAACCACTTTGTATGTCTTATCAGAGAAATCTTGTGTCATGCCCAAAGTCCCGTTAAGGATGACTGGCACCCATTGTCGATAAGGCTCAGGAGACCCAACCTATATCCATGTGCTTTCTATAAATCTTTATAAGGGATTTCTTCATTCAACATGCCTTTAAAAAAGTAAGAAGTAATAACAAGCCAAAAGAAAATGCATATGGCTAGGTCATTAGGGCTATGTTGTCTAAAGTATGAGATATGACTGCACTGTAATTTACATAGTCCACAAAGCCTCTAGATAAGGAAAACAATTTGATAAGGTTTAGGACAGGCCCCGCCTTGATTAACTATACAATACAAAAATATAAGCTCTAGACATATAAAGCTCCGAAGCAACCTAGAGCTTGGTAATAGTAGTTGGATATCCTGTACTCCTACTGGGGAGCGCTACTAGCACGTATACCTATAACATGAAATGCAGGGCCCCCATAAGGGATGTCAGTACGAGATAATATACTGAATGTGTAAGGAAGGAGATACTATAGTTGAAGTAACAACACAAATGAAACTATGCACTGGTGTAGGATAAGAGACCGCCTTTAATTATACTATGGGATCATGCACTTTATGTTCTTTTTATTATTTTACCTTTATTGTATAATCTGTGCACAACATGTAATACAAATGACTAGCTAATCAGTGGTAAATCTATATTGGGGTCGACCCTGGGTAGGCATTTCCTTTCACCCCTTGGGCTACCCCCCGTGATAGGATCTACCCTGGCTAGGTGATTCTTCCACCCCTCAGGTTACCACCCATCAATAAGCAATATACTTTACCTTTCAGTTACCTTTGTGATGATTCTTTTGGTGGTCATAATATTGGAGCTGTAGGACTGCAGATATAGCATGTAACATGTAAATAATCATACAAGATAATACGACAATGAAAAGAGTACATTACACAACTAATGAGATGCGTATGAGATGAAATAACTCATGAATTTTATTTAGAAACATGACCCCATATAACTTGGTATCCAAGTATGTATGCAGATTTTAAGGTGACTATGTATGGGAGCATATGAACATGTGAAAGAGTTGAGACATGGTTAATAGTTGTGTTGGAGTTGGTAAGTGTCTTTATATGCCAAGGAAGAATCTAGATTTCTTGCCAAGTAATACGAAATCAAGTAGTCTTACATACCTCGATATATGACCTCGTTATTTCCTCGGAGTAACCTTCTTTTCTGTCAAATAGTTATCTACAATAGAGTAGGAAATAACATTGGTATTAGCAGCAAAGAAACACTTCTTAGTAGTCCAATCTAATGTAAAAATAAACTTTGGGAAGCAACTCATAAGCATCGACCCAACGACGTTATTTCATCCCTTCCACCCCTAAGCATATATGTCTATTACCCATTCCATATACATGGTGTATACATCCTAGTTTAGAATTGTAACATGCTGGAAATAGTCCACAATTCACAGCACAAACCAACTTCACACGACGTGCAATCAGGTAGCACAACTTTACGCTATTTCGCTATATCTCGACGTCAACAATTCTAAACTATCGAGACTTTAACTAAACTGTCCTCAACACATCTATACATAAAAAAGCCTTAAAATAGTCCAAGAAAAGCACCAAAGCAGTCACGAAGGATGTGAAGCAATAGCCTTCCATCCATGAGCCCCCAAGTCCCAATCAAAACCACACTTAAGATAGCACAATAAATCTCATTGTTAAGTGAAATAAAATCAGGGCAAGAACCTTAGATTAATATCTATAACTTAAACCATGTTAGGAACATCAAGTTCTTTTCATAATAAAGCCTAAAAACCATAGAGAAGTCGCTTAGAAAAAAGTCAAGTGTGCAACAACTTTCTAAGCACATGTTGTTCGATCTTTATTCATAAGCATAACTAACATATACTTCTTATTTGTCATGGGATAAGTATAAAAAATACATGGATATTTCCACTTAACTTAGCCTCCAAGATTCAGGTTTCCTTCAAGAACCCTAGAGGGTTTTATTAGCTGCATTGTTAAGGGAATTAAAGAGAAAAAAGAGTCCTTAGGAAAGCTGAAAATTGTTCCAAAGTAAAATGACTTAAGGGACTGTTTTTAAGCACTTTTAAAGGGACTCTTTTGGCAAACTTTCTCTTAAGATTTTGAGCACATATCAACACATATTAATAAACTGGTGATGCAGCAAGTTGGGCCTCTCACTTGGGCTTAGATTACTCTCAAAGTTGATGGGCCTTGGCTGTCCATTTTCCTAATTCCTCTTCACTTAGTTTGGGCACAATTAGTCAAGTGGGTTGTGATGTACTTGGTCCCTTTTATTATTCATCTTATGCTTTATGTATTGTCCATTTACAATGGTAAAACATGGGCTAAAGTTACACTCTTAACACAAACTTTATTCATTATCTGACTTGGACAGATTTGGCGTCGGGTCTCGTCTCTGTTTAGTTAGCATATTTAAGTAAAGCATGTAGGTGACTCACCTGCTAGCTTCCTAAGTCCTACAATCACCTCACTGCTTTCACCTCATTTAGGTCGTGATCTCTTCAGTTTGACTTAAAACTTATTTACACTCGACCCTCTTCAGCAGTAGACATACATGTCACCCTCTAATTTGAGATTCAAGCACTTTTAAAAATTGGCGCTAATTTGAAAAGTCATATCACATTTCATTTACATAATACTAGTACTGTAAGATGTGGGGTGTTACATCCTCCCTCCATTAGGAATATTCGTCCTTGAATGTTAGCACAATTGGATAGCTTAACCAAGTTTAAACCTTTACTTACACAAACTTTTGATAACACACTAAGTATTCAATCACACATACATATTAGTGTCCAAATTCTTCATGTTGGACTTCCTTTTTAGCTTTAAATAAGTAAGGTTATTTTGATTTCATCGCATCCCCAGCCTCTCACGTTATGTCTTCTGCTTGCTGGTTTCTCCAAAGTACTTTTACTGATGATATTTCTTTATTTCTTAGCTTCTTAACTTGACAATTTAGAATAGCAATAAGTACCTCTTCATATGTGAGATCTTTTGTAACCTACACATCTTCAATAGGAGTGATATGGGATGGGTCACCTATGCATTTTTGAAACATTGAGACATGAAAAATCAGATGAACCATTGAAAGCTCTTGGGGTAGCTCTAGTTCATATATGACCTGCTCGAACTTATTAATAATCTGATATGTCACTGTGTAACGTGGGCTTAGTTTTCCATTATTACCAAACCTCATAACCCCTTTCATTGGAGATACCTTTAAGAATATCCAATCCCCTACTATCAATTCCAGTCCTCTCTTCCTAGCATCCGTGTATGATTTGTGACAGCTTTGGACTATTTCTAGCCATTGTTGTATTACCCTAACTTTCTCCTTGGCTTGTTGTACTAAATCTAGCCCAAGCAACATGATTTCACATGCTTCAAACCATCCAATTGGTGACCTACATTTCCGTCCATACAAAGCTTCATAAGGTGTCATCTTGATACTAGAGTGGTAGCTATTATTATAGGAAAATTCAATAAGTGGCAAATGGTCCAACCAACTATCTTTAAAGTCCAATGCACAAGATCGCAACATATTTTCAAGTGTTTGAATAGTGCGTTCAACTTGACTATCTGTCTGAGGGTGGAATGTTGTACTCAAATTCACTTGTGTCCCTAAACTCCTTTGGAAGGACTTCCAAAACTTTG
>JAABOM020052722.1:0-15574 GCA_011800125.2 Solanum clarkiae | reverse complement strand
TCATAGTATTTATGCTGACATTAGCATGACGTCAGAGCGAAATAAAAAAAAATAAATGGAATAAGAAGCTAAATAATTTCGACTATGAGTTCATTAAGAATAAATAGTTAGAATAATTACACCCATAACCATTTAAAAAAAATTATTTACATATAAAATAGCCCACTGTTCTTTTATTACACAAAATAGCCAATTCGGCAGCCGTTGCCCGTTGGCTATTTGATTTAGAAATTAGCCGTGTATTGGCCTTCTGCCACGTCATCACTGTCCTCCTCTTGTTTTTTCCCCTTTTTTCTTAATTTGTTGGCATCTATCTGTTCTTTCATTCTTTCCTTTCTTTTTTTTTTTTTTTACCCTTTTTAGATGACGGGTTAAATTGACATTTCTTTTGGTTAATTTGTCTATTACATAATTTTTTTTTAAATGTCAATATTAATTTTTTTAATTTGTTCTTTTTAATTTTTTTTCTTTTTTAATTGTTTCACTTTTTTTGAATTTTTTTGATCATTTTATTATTTCTTATTTATTCTTTTATTTTATTAAGGTGAGAATATATGATAGTCAAATAAATATTAATATCGATACACTATCATGCACCATTTATATATCGTTGATATATTTCATACCTATTTATACAATATTGATACACATCTGTATACAATTTATACAATATCGATTCACATTTACAAACTATTTATATAATATTGATATATGATTGCACATAATTTATACATGAAAAAAAAGCATGTTTTTTTTTTTGAAATCTCAATAAAATAAAATAAAAATTTCTTAATAAAAAAATAATGCTTCCCAATAAATACATCATTTTTTTTTCAAAAAGTAAAAAATTTCTCTTTTTTTTTTTTTTTGAAAAAAGAAACATTATGTACCTACTTATATAATATTGATACATGTTTATATATAATTTATGTAATATTGATACGCATTTACACACTATTTATATAGTATTAATACATACTAATACACAATTTTATACAATATTGATATATTACATAACAATTTATATAAGTTTATACACATTTATATAATATCGATACAGTAGATATACACCACATAAGTATATATATGATATCAATATATTATATATATAGAGTAAAAAAAATATTGAAAAGAGTTTTTTTTAAAAATATATTTTTTATTTTTAAAATGCAGTAAAAAAATAATTTTTTTTTTTAAAAATAAATTCAATACCGGAGGAAAAGAAAATAAGAAAGAAAGAAAAAAGTAGTTGGGCCGTGTTTGAATAGCTGGCCCAGCCATGTAATTGAGCTTATGGAGTGATCTCATCTTGATTTTAATAGCTGGGCCAATTTTAGACATAGTAACTAAGTTGAATTTGATTATTTTTTAAGTAAATGAAAAGTGAATATATTTTATGTAAACAAACTTTTCTATTGGGATATATATGAAATTTGCCCATAGTTTATATTAGGTAGTTTTTCTTTTTTTTTTTTCCCCCCTGAAGTTATAAAATAACAAGCGTCAAATATATTATATTTGTACCCATATATCTTGTCTGATGCAATGAGCAACGTCCCGCACATGAAAAGTGGGGCCCAAATCAGCCAGTTCCTATCCAATTTGTCCAGTATCCTACTAATTTGATTCCACATGGTCATTTTTTAAATCAAAAAGGTTAATACTTTTTGGGGTTAAAATACCTAGCCATTATCCCCGATTACAAATACTACTCAAAAGTTAATAAAAGTGATGTGACAAGTTACATTGCACTAACTTCATTATCTAAGCTTATTGACTAGGTTACCCAAAATTTTTTTGACCCAATTTATAATTCAAATCCTAACCTAGTCTTGCTAGATCAGATCCACTAAAATTAAGAGGCAACCATCACAATTTCATTGTTTCACCATTTGAACAGTTTAACAGACCATCTGCTTTAAACCCAAAAAATTTTTGACCCAATTTATAATTCAAATCCTAACCTAGTCTTGCTAGATCAGATCCACTAAAATTAAGAGGCAACCATCACAATTTCATTGTTTCACCATTTGAACAGTTTAACAGACCATCTGCTTTAAACATTCACCATTACATTGAAGGGTGCAACTCTTCGAATTGAAGTGGAAATGCTACACTAATATATAAAGTATTCGAATTCTATTGTCGATATAGTAACATGAATAAATAGATATATCAAATTCCGATCTCTTTTTCTGTTATTACACACCTCTCTCTGCACTCACTTGTTAGGATATACTATTAATCATATGTTTAGATATAATATTATTTATTGAATAATTATTTATTATTTATTCAATTCAATAAAGTGTTACATCAAATAGATCAATTTATCATATATGTGTCCTTAACTTATACAGTAGATGATTTAGTGTATAGAGTTTAAGCTTATACATAGAAGATCAAATCATCGGTTCTTATGAGTTAAAGTTATAGCTCACAATCTAGATGAAAATTTGGACAAACCATCGGGAAGATTGTAACACGAGATTATATGTAATTTATCTTGATTATGAGAATGGTATAGTTCTAACTTCTCGTGCTAGTACATTTTATATGTATTAAACAGGACCAAGTAGAGATGGATGTTTTGGACTGACTGATAAAAACATGTTCTCTAAACTATTAAATGTACTTATATTCTTAATCCTGATATAACGATTATGAGCTGTATATATTAATTATTATTTTGATTTATTAAAATGTGAGATTCTGAGATGGGTCGATATGTCTGGTAAATTGGATGATAATAATATATATTGGTGAAATAATTAGTTAGTTGATGGAATCCATGTCTCAATATAGACATTGATGATAAACCCTTTTATGAAAAGCTTATAAAATTTCATGTGCAAACCCGATCGGTAGATTTATGAATGTGACACATGAAATAAATTAAGTATTGCTATAAAAGAAATTAATCATTAAATTAAATTAATCAGTAATTTAATTTATTGATTAGTATCTGTAATTAATTGCTGACTAATTCAAGGTGTTAAGACTAGTGGCTTGGTGATCGAGCGAACGCTTGGTTCCTCCCTCGCTGTACCGAGGAAAGCCTTTCCCACTTCATCTCTTGTGTGTGTGTATATATATATATTGTTATTATATAATGCAGATGATAATTGATTGAAGACTTCCTTTCTACAATAAGCCTACGAGATAAATTGGACCTTAGCCCGAAGAGCGCTTCCCTAGCGCTGGCGGAGAGATTGAGATAATGGAACTCCAGCGCATTGATTGAGCTAGCTAGAAGCAGGTAACACGGGGAATTACATAAGTGTTTAATGACGAATTTTGAAATATAAATAGAGGAGTGCAATTACAAATTTTTAGTGAAATAATTTGTAATTTATTATGGTATGAATAATTCAAATTAATTAGAATTATTTCCATGATATGTGTAACACCCCATGAAATTACTAAAATACCCCTAGAATGGAATCATGCACATAATGCGTCTTCCCAAGCTCTAATAGAAAATTCGAGACTGCATTTGCGATCATCACGAAAAATGGAGTGGAAAAATGGTCTCGACTCGATTTTAGAGCAACCGAGTCGGAATATATTTTTTCGTAATTAAATTCGGGACAGTGTGAGTGCGTGCCCATGGAGCGCACTCCTGGGGCACGGACGTACACTTGAGATTTTTCTTAAACTTCCTGGAAAGAACGTTTTCTGAGAAATTCGCGAAATACACATGTCCGAGCTCCAGGCGCGTCGCGGACATGATATTTCAAAATCAAATTTTATTCTTTTAATTCGGGAAGGACATTTTGGTAATTCTCCAACCCTTCTAAGTCAATAAACAAGTACAAGTGATTTTTTACATCAAGCCAAGTCCAATAAATTTCTAGCAACTAAGTTTTCGTATGAGTCGATAGAAGGGTCAACTTCAAATGACCATATCTCCTAAAGTATAATGCTTTAGGTGACCTGTAATATATCAAATTGAAGATATTTGAATTATATTTTCAATGCATCTAATTTCGCGTTAATCATAGTTTGGTATAGAAAGTTATGACCATTTTAGTGAAGAGGTGAGAGCTATCTGAAGGTCCACGCCCGGAGAGCGTCGTGGACCTAATGCGTACCCTTACTGGATAAGTTAATGAAGTTTTTTTCTATATATTTTGAGGGTATTTTTATTCTAAAACCTTTGGAGAGGGGGGGGGGTCTATTTAAGGTCCTAAAACATCCAAAATATCAGTTTTCATAATAAAAAACCCTCTTCTTCACTCTTAGACATGAACGCTCAAGAATCATCAAAAAAGTCATGTTAGGGTTTGCTTTCAAGATTCATCCTCAAGGTAAGTTATTCTTCATAGATTTCAATCTACCAAACCCAAATTTCTTCAACTATTCATAAATCCCTAATAGAATCTTAAATCATAACCTAAGGTTTCATCAAACAAATTTAAGAATTCCAAGAAAGGAATTCCTGATTCTTTTCTTTTTCAAGAATCAGGGTTCTTCATCAAGAACTCTAAAGGTTCCAAGTCAATAATTCAAGAATCTTCTTCAATTATTCCAAGAACTAATCTCTAAGGTATGTAAGATCCTCCAAAAGTTAATCTACTATTATTTTAGTATCCTTAACTACTAGTTTCTACTCAAGATCATAATTACGAGTTGAGATCAAAGTTTCTTCCATTACTAATGAATTTTATCAAAATACTATTCATGCATAATTTCTTGACAAGGATCGTGACTCTTATTTATTTTATTATTGAATTAAGATATTGAGACAAGATTTACAGCTATAGTTGAAATTATGAGAACTCTAAATCTATTTCATGAAAAGTTATAGAGTTTACAGTTTGAGTTAAGTCTAAGAAGTATTTAAAGTTTGTATGTTGTAAGATAGTTGAGTAATGCATATATATTTTTTTGAGATAACTGTAATGATACCAATTCAGTCAAAGAAAAGAGACCAGTTGACTAAAATTTAAGAAAAGCTAAAGTTGGGCTAAGTCCCAAAAGATTAAGAAGGCATTTTGAGAAGTCTTACTCTTGAAGTTATAAGCATTATTAAAGTTATTTTGGGAGTAGTATTGAGCGCTGATATGAGTGAGAGTAATCATAACTTGAACTCATAAACTATGTCGCCAATGTAGGATATGATTTTACTAGAAGACAATTCCCCACTTGCCACTAAGATGGCCCAGTTTTGGATGGATTCACTCCCCTAGTTTTCGTTCCTTACCTCGGCAAAGTATGGGACGGCTCTAACAACATGGACAAGATGATGTATCATCACAAAGCTCATAGCGGTGGTTGTCGGTTAGAGAAACTCCCCAAGAAGTAAAGTTTATTATTTTACATACCGAGATTTATCAATTTTCTATTCAAGTATTTCTCTATATTATGTTGCATAATAAATTGAGTTGAGCTATTTGTAGAGCTAAGTATTTCAGTATTATATTTTTATACATTTATTTGTGCTCATGGATGCATTAAAGTAAGTATTTCTTTTATATTAGGTTGCACCTTGAAATGAGTTTAAAAATAATATCTTTTACTTGCATGACATACTTTTGTCTATTAAGCTATCTCAAAGTTCAGTTTCAAAGTGAGTATCCTATTCTTAATACTTTTTGGCTATCTTACATACCGTAGATTTCACTTAATGATGCCTTTGGCGCTGCATTATTTTATGATGCAGATATTGGTATTCATATTCGCAAATGTTTAGTGACACATTCCCCATCAGCAGTTGGCAAGGCCTCTTTGCATCCAGAGGAACTCTGGAGCCTTTATTTCTTTGTATTTATTTTAGTTGAGGTACCCACGAGCCTACTCCGGTGCATTGTTCAGAGTCAACACTTTAGAGGCTTCATAGACTAGAAAGATATTGTTCAAGTTATTTCTTTGAAATTGTTTGATAGATTTTGAGTTAAGTTGTATATATTACTATTGTACCTTTAAGTTGATGAATTTTGAGCCCATTCTAATTCATTACGATATTAATGTGTTTCGTTGAGTAAGTTAGGCAGGCCAAGTGATTCGCTTGGGACCAGAAATAGTTTTTGAGTGTCGGTCACATCCAGGGTGTAGGCTTGGGGCGTGACAATAAGAAGCCTAAGTAATTAATTTTGTGGTTCCTATAGTTCCCATATTAACTGAAACTCAGAATATTATTTCTAATAAAAGGACACATATTAGTTTCTTGTATTCCAAGAAAAATGGATGTCCTTCTTGCTTTTGGATTTGGAGAAGTCCTCTGGAAATAGAGGTTCTCCTAACCTAGAAAATTGAAGTAGAGAGAAAGAAAAATAATTAATATTCTAAACAGTACTTGCCCACCCAATTATTGAGAGAGTTCGATTGTTAATTTGGGATTACTGTAGAAGACCATAGATCTGGAGTCTAGTTTACTTCAAGATATCTGCACACACTTTCAAGAGGTATTCCTTGAATTAATTTTCTGCATACTTTATGTGTGATATGTATTTGTGATTGTTTTCTATAATTCATGTAAGTTTTATGATCTTAGGAATGCTTTCGCTGTGTAATATTTTCCAACATCATTGATAGTAAGCTTTACTCAGTTGCCAAAACAATCCTTAACTTGCTTTGGTGAGTAATTCCTTGCTAGCATCTTCACCCATCCATATCATGTCTTTAGACGTATAGGGGTCCTCTCTGGAAGTTTCACTAACTGAAATTAAGGGAGACAAAAGATTATAACATAATGGCTCTTTATAAAACCCAACAATTGTCTGTTCAAATGAGGGGAAAATATGTTGATTGCCTTTTAATTTTATTGGGTTGAGTGTATCAATAATGAATTAGGGTTTGGAATATAAAATTTAGTGGGTATTTCTAATTGGCAAGCTTAGGTGGTTGAATTAGTATCATGTGACTTGTCACTTCATTTTCTGTTAACTTTTGGGGGTCATTTGTTGTCTCTTGGGATAATAACAAGAGTATTTTTTATCCCAAAATGAAACACAAGACATAAGTAATTTGTTACACATAATTTTGGGACAATTTTGATCCTTTTTATTTTTTTGAATATAAATAACTCCTTGATCATAATTAAAGTAAATTGATTTTCAATTCTATCCGTATCAACACGTACTGTAATAACCTCCAAGGTCATTTTCATGCTTTTGTATATTTTTACCGTTTCAGTTCTCTTCATAGCTTCTTTTATGGTCCTTGTGTGATTTTAGGATGAGTGGCATGCTTCCCTTGGTGGTTGGGTGATTTTGGTACAAGTTTTCCTCTTTTTGGAGTCTTAAGTTGGAAAGTGTTGACTTTAATCAACATTTGGAGATTAGAGCGTTGAATGAAAATTTTTATAGTTCCATCAGTTCAGAAGGTTCATTTTCATCTAGAAGAAAAGCTCGCTCAGATTTCGGGGTTTTCATTTCGAGTGTGTGTAGAAAGTCATTTTAATTTTATGAATTTTGGCCAAGTTTGACGTCGATCAATATTTTGGGTAAAACAAGTTCAGATGAAACTTTCTTCAGCGCGATTAGCTCATGAACGCTGAGTTTGGTCTAGAACAACCTTTAATTCAGTTCTCGAAGTGTTCGAAATGAGTCTTTGGCCCTTATGTGCTTTATAGTTCAATTCTTGAAGTCAACATTTTGACGAAACGACCTCCATTGAAAAATTCATCGATTTTGTCAAGTCTAGAATGCCATTTCCAGTTGGTTAGCATAGCCAGTTTGTATTGATGGAATTCCGAATAAATTTCAAACCTCTGTAAGAGGAACTCTCATTTTCCTTGACTTCAACACTAATTGATTGTTGGTGTAGCTTCCCTCTATGTTTCGCTTTTGTAAGCCTTGGGCTATGATTGCGAAAGTTAGATATTTTTGCCATCCAGATCGTCGGCATGACCACCGCAATTGTGGAGAAGAACCCAGTGAGCCATCATAATTGGGGGCTTGACCACCACAATTGTGACGAGTAAGTCAGCCAAGACCTCGCAATTGCGGACCTGGTCCCGCGATCGCAAAGGTTATTTTTGTCTTTGGTGTTTTAAGTAATTCTGATTTCAGCAGCCAAATCCCATTATGAGACTTGACATTTTTGAGATATTGGGATATGTTTCTACCAAATTAGAAGGATCTTGTTCCGTTGGCTTAGTAATTCTTGTGGGGACATTCTGACAACCTTAAATATTTCAAAATTCTTGTCAATATTGTATAAATTTTTTCTAATTCTCTCATTTTTGATTAGTTAGGATTTGTAACTGGTTAGATTATCGTAGGCCTTTTTGGTGGTTGAAATGTGCCTTTTTGGTGGTTGAAATGTGCCTTTTTTGGGGTATGAGTTCCTTGAGCTATTTTGAACCTTATAGCAGAATTGATTTTTGATTTAATGTTTTGATCAGAATATCAAATTTTTGATATAATTTTAATTCGAATTTAATTATCGTAATATGAGCATCATTTGCCTTGTGTTTACACATTCTTCACTAATTTGATAGAGTGACAACGTTTAAAGGGGATTTCGAAGGGCAAAGCTCTAGTCTAGCAGTTCGAGTATGGTTCCATCCTTTAGGTAGGATAAGGTCTCCTTATTTTAAATTTGGCTTGGTTTGATTTTATATAATTTGAGTAGTTTCGCACGATTATGTTGTGACTTGATAGGATTTTAATAAGTTAAAATATTAAAAATACTTGATAGCTTGGTAGTGTAATTTAGTAGAATTGCTGGACCAAAAGTCTTAGTTTAGGTAATTCATGTGGAATATAATAGAATTGTTGAACTAAAAGTCTTACTTAGGCAATTCATGTGGATTGAGCCATAGAAATCACTTCTAAGGCATTTAAGCTTAGAACAATGTGTGTCGAATTTTTGAATTACTTAATTGTGTTAATCATATAATTATTGGTTATGAATTTCTAAACTTGATGAAATTCCTCTTTTTTAATAGAAAATTTACAACATTGCTGCACTTCCACCATGAATGTATAGATTGAGTGAGTTTTTCATTTAAAGTGACATTAAAATGAGAAAATCTATAAAAATTGATACTTGGTGAGTTTATGGAACCAATAGAAAATTTTGATTTTCAATGAAAAGTTGAATTTTGACATACATGATATTGATTCATATTATAATTATATTTGATAAGCTCGAGGCTACTTCAGGCGGCTCGTGGACACATTTTCGAATGTATATAATTATATTTGTTAAGTTCAAGACTATTTTGAGCAATCCATACACATAGTTCTGGGTTTACATAATTATATTTGATAAGCTCGAGGTTATTTTGTGCGTTCCGCTACTATTTTTCTCAGGTTTTACTATTGTCATCATTCATATCAAATTGTACATATCTGTGTATTATGAAGATGCTAGTGTTGATATATTTTGTGATGCTTGGTTTGTTATTGTGAATTATTGGCATTTTATCCACCCCACATTACTTAGCTCATATTTATTCTTGTGTTTATTTTTGTTGGTATATCATCGTGCTATTTATTTTATATATTATCTTTCTTAGCTCGTTCGGCCTATGATGTCTTTTGGGGACCTTGTATTTTTTCTACTCATGCTGCACTTCTACATCATTTTGATGCAAATCCTTGTTTGAACCACTGTCAGCGCGCGCCAGATCATCCGTTGCGGTGCCAGATTCAGATAGTGGTGAGCTCCAGATATCCAGAGACTGCTACTTTTTCTTCTTTGTTTTCTAGTTGTATTTTGTACTTGGACAGTCAGATTTCTGTACTGTATAATTATATGTATCTGCTTTTATGCTTAGTAGCTCATAATATAAGTGATGCCAGGTCCAGGTAGTTGGTCTACTGTCAGGTTGTTGATATGGTTACTTTTGGGTACTTGGTATATTTCTGTATCATCCTCCACATCTATGCTTTGACCCATACTCTTTGGCTGTATTATCCTTATATTTGGTTTATTTTATTAATTATTGTAATTAAATTGGCTTTCTGCAATATTTGAGTTTTGGGTTGGCTTGCCTACTTGATGTTGCCTAAGCTATACCTCCTTTTTTAGGCTAAAGCGGTCATTTTCAAGATATAGAACCTAACCAAAGTTAGGGTCGAACTCAAGGAAATATGGTAGACTTAGAAGAATTCAATATTACAATTTGGATTATTAACCAACTTGTCTCCCCAAAGGGGGCGGTGGGTCTGATAATAACTAATGAAAGTAATGCTAATCTAAACAAGTGTTTAACCAATATGGAGAGAAACTAGGGTATTGTGTTCCCCATGATTCCCTAACTTAGTTAATATCACTGGATAACCTAATTCATTTCTAGTGTGTAATATATAAAATGGTAAGTTAAGTTCATCAAACCCTTTGACCCAGGTGAGAGGCGCATTTCACTACATGACTTTGTCCATTCTGGTGGTGTGACATTACTAACCCTTACCTGTTGTTCCAATACAACCTCTCCTTGGCCCAGTTCAATTGATTAGATGAGAAATATCGATCGAATCCGGTTAATTAATCTCTTTCCCTATTCATTACTACCTTGGTCCAGGTAGTAACACTAGACGGGTTTTATTGTTGGCCACCTTTTGAAAACATGAAAAACAAAAAGAATTAATTAATACATGCACGCATACTTTTTAAGGATTATGAATTATCCAGTTTTACCTTGTTAGTTCATCATGGTTTCTATAACCCTAGTTGTGGATTTAGCTACTCATGATTTGTGTAGATGCAAGACTTATGAACTTGAATAACATAATAGAGCATTTACACAATTGAATTAAGCGCAAGAAAATCCAAGCTTCTTGTAATTAGAAGATGAAATTAAAGTGTACAAGTATTTCTCAAACTCTCCAATGTTTTTCTCTGCTATATCTTACTCTCAACTTACTGACTCTCCGAACATTTTAAGAAAAATAATATAAAAATCTATTTATAATATTTAAAATATAAGTCCTAAACAAAATAGGACAACTGGGTCAACATGCTTCATGAGATGCATTACGGGCCGTATAGTGGTTTATGGCCCGTAGTCGGGCTTTCATGCTTTGCTCGTTCAATTTTAGACTTGACTTTTAGATACTCCTTTACGACCCGTAAAAGGTTCTAAGGCTCATAGGGGGTTTCGTCTAATGAAACTTTAGAATATCCTCATTCTCTGATCCTCAGGGTACGAGACTTGATCTACGACTTGTAAAATGTTCCACGACTCATCTGCATGCTCATACACCAAACTTCAGAAATCTATCCTTCAATGGAATTCCACACGAAACCTTCTTTGCGGACTATGGAATACTCTATGGCTAATAAAGGGTCTCGTGGATCCTCAAAATCAGCAACTTCTGCATATTTTGCTCAAAATCAATGCCAATCCTGAAATCTTGTAAAACAAATACAAAAACATATCAAACCTACTAACATCGCATTGAGGACACACAAAATTTTAAGTTTTAAGCATCAAAAGTGTTGTAGTTTGACAACACATTCATACCCTTAACTTAAAATTATTGCTTGACCTCAAGCAACAAGCTCAATCTATATAACCAATACAATAATACACATACCTCAATGTAATGGCATACATCTCATCAAACTTAAGCACAGGCCCCCCCACCACTTTTCAAAATACAATTAGATAGTTATTCAGCAAACCAACACAGATCAATGTGTGTGATGATATAACTATGACAAGTGAGGAATTATCAACAAGTCATAATCACTGAATAAGTCTAATGTTAACAATGCAATACAAGTTCCCTCACAGAAAGAAGTCCCATATCTCATTCTCAATGATATTTAAATGTATAATCTTAGGACTATGTAAAATCACTTACTCTCATAAAAGATATTCATGTAGCATGCACAATACCATATGCTTTCCCCTATACTCATGACTAAGACCTTTTACTACTTGGACTGGGATCACTTTAGGACTTTACAGGCTTGTAACGTAGGCTCAAGGGACTTTGGGATGATATTTTGGGAACATAGTAACTAAAGGCCCCTCTTGACACTGCTTTTTCTCTACAAATTTGCCCTACCAACACTGTTACTTCTCATTTCATTCTCCCTTTTCTCCTATTTCTAGCTTTTCTGGGTTCTTTCTTTTCATTTTTTTAGCTTTTTGCCTTGTATTTGCACTTCATTTTTCTATTTACTCATAGCTGAGGCATCACTTATTTTTTTGATCCAGTGCATATTTTTCTCCTTTTCCATGTATCACTAACTTTTTTCCTCATTTTTTGTTTTACCGTTACACCAGTCACCCTCAACTTAGGCTTTTGGCCTGAGTTGAGGTGCACATTATTCAACCATGGAACCAGGCCACTTTTGGTAGCCACCCTCAACTTAGGCTTTTTGTCTTAGTCAAGGTGCACAATGTTCAAGGAAGGATTACGACCAATTTTAGGATTTTATAACTAATAAGGCTAGGTCATTTAGTTATTTACAAAGAAAAGGTACATGTCAGGCTCAAACATTAGCATCAAGGGATATTTTACAAATTTAGTTGATCATTAAGGATAAGTAGATTGTTATGAACAATGTCCTATGATCCTTTCCTAATCTAACTAACCTACAGTCTAAATTAGAGTAACAGGGCAAGTTCTAAATTGAAACACAATACATAAATTTAGCAAGTTAAACTCACACTCATATGACACTGATTACAATATCAACACAGACTATTAGATCATGCTTTTGATCTCAATTTACCCTCACTTACCAGAACAAATACGATGAACACACTTAAACATGTATGGTTGTTATTTAGGCTAACTAATCAAAAATTTGGTGGCTATCATTTTTCACTAAAGCACAAAACATATATATATGCGATATATATCAGTACTATATATTACAAATACTAACTAAACATCCTTAACATGCCGGTTTAACAGAAAATAAATATCTATGGGGAAAAATAAACATGCAAGAAAACTCCTAGGATTCAAAACTTGATGTAATTATGTACCAAGGCTACTCAAACTTCACTGAGACCCATAACTACCCACACCCCATAAAAAAGAGGTACATTGGCCTCAATGCACACAATCAAAACAAAATAAAGCACCAGGGTCAAAAAACATACCTGGGCTCCTAAATGTCATTCTCTACCTTGTGTTGCCTCCCGAGCAGTGCCTGATTTACTGACATGGCATAACTTGGACAACTTAGTTACTCAGACTTCACCAAGTTCCCAAACCTCGTTCTTTTGATCATTTGGCCTCTTTATAGACTGACATATACTGAAGACAACTTCGTCACCATTCAATCTAAACATGAGTTGACCAGCTTCCATATCCATTAGTGCTCGACCAATAGCTAGGAATGACCTTCCCAAGATTATTGAGACATTGAAGTTGACTTTATAGTGTAAGATCATTATATGGAATATGAACTTCTCAACCTTAACAAAGACATCATACAGTACCCCTATAAGCTTCTTTACTGCACGGTCAACCATCAACAATTGCATACTCATCAGAGTAGGGGCTCCCAGTCCTAGTTTCTTGAAGACCGCAAGGGGCATTATATTAATATGGCACTAAGATCACATAATGCCCTTGTGAATCCATATCTCCAATGGTGAAGGGTATGGTAAAAGCGCCGGGATCTTCTCCTTTTAAACCAAGGACCTCATAGCAATGACACTGCAATGTTGTAGCTCTTGAGAGAGCTCTTGACTCATAGTACTTTTTTATAACTAGGTCCTTCATGTACGTTGCATACCCTAGTATTTTCTCTAACGCCTCAATGAGAAGGATGTTGATGAAGAGTTATTTCAGCAGTGAGAGAAAGTGCTTAAACTTGCTATCCTCCTTCTTTTTAATTCTTTAAAGGAAAGGAAGAGGAGGCCTGAAAATGGTTTTCACCCTCTGTGGTGCATCTGCAGCACTACTCACCCCATCCTTTCGACGATCATCTTTGGTATTTGCGTTTTTGACCTTAACTATCTCCTCTCGAACATCATCCTCATCGACTGACTTAGGAGGATCAATGATGCTCTTGACATCACAAGTAGTAAATGCCATGCACTACCCTTCATTCTTAGGATTCTGAACTATGTTGCTAGGTAGTGTACTGTAACACCCCACACCTTAAAATATTGGCACAATTCAAATGAAACACGACATGATATGGACCAATTGATGCTAAATTTTAAAAGTGCTTGAATCTCGTGTTAATGGGCTGAATGTGTGTATAACACTTAAAGGGATTCACGATATACATGTTTTGTTGTGAATTAAGGAAATTACGGCCTCAAATGAAGTAAAATAATTGAGGTTCGATTATGAATAAAGTTAGAAGCTAGCAGGTGAGTCACCTATTTTCTTAGCTCAAAATCACGAACTAAACGGAGACGAGGCTTGACGTCGAAATTGTCCAAGTTCGATTATGAATAAAGTTTGTGTTAAAGGTGTAACTTTGACCCATGTTTTAGCATCATAAATGGACTATATGTTAAGTCTAAGAGAGGTATTAAAAAGGGCCCAAAGACAATAAAAAAACACTTAGCAAATTGGGCCCAAACCTAAGTGAAAGCTGAAAATTTGGCAGCCCAAGTTCATCAAGTTGGTGCTCCAAAAAGGCCCAACTTTGAGGGTCAAGCTGGTGGGTAAGCTACCTGATTATGTGTGGTTTAAGATGGTCAATAAGTCAAGAGAGAGTCGGCATAACAGACCTATATAAAGATCTCCAAAGCTGCTCCCCAAGTCATTGTTCACTTGAACATAAAAAAAATTAGATTTGCTCTCTCTACTTTCTCTCAACTTTTCTCAACTTTGTGAAGCATCCAAACGACTTATTTAGGGTTCTTAAGGAGCCTCTACACCTTGAAGGCAAAGGTAAGTATTTATAGTTGTATTGTTAGTATAGTTTTATCATGAAAAACACAAAATAGATGCTAGCTACGCTGCTGAAATTTGTTGGACAGATTCTGCACAGAAAGTTGCTGCACCTTTTGCTTTTGTTTTGGTGATTTATCTATGGTTTTTAAGTTATATTATGAATAGAAATTAGTGTTTTTAACATGAGTTGAGTTATAAACATCACCCTAAGGTTGCTTCCCTGGTTTTGGTTTCATTTAACAAGCACGTCTTATCGAGTTATCTTAAGCGTCACGTTGATTGGAATTTGCGGCTGTTGTGTGTAAAGCTATTAGCTCATATCCTTCATGACTTATTAAGTCATATTATAGTACTGTTTGAGTTCTATTTATATGTGTAAATATTGCTGGAACAGTTTGGTTAAATTTGGAACTGATTTGGAATTGTTAAGTTCGAAAGGTAGCGAGAAAAGGTAACGTTATGCTGTCCGTTTTTAGATTGTGTGGAATTACAATGTGTTGTGCTTTGTGGGCTGTTGTAAGACTGTTATGGCATTGAAATAGGCTATACATGATGTGTACATGCTAATGTGTATTAGAAAATATGATTAGGGACGGAAAAATTAAAGGAATATACTCGGGTTTATAAACACCCGCTTGCTGCCCATGTATTTTTTTATGTGATTGGGATGCCAAGGTGTATTTATTGGCCATTAATGCTATTTTTATCACATACTATGTGATAGATAAGTATTTGGAGGAAGGGAAGGTTATCTCGAGGTAGTAACAAGGTCATACAACGAGGTATGTAAGGTTATT
>JAABOM020052712.1:0-15574 GCA_011800125.2 Solanum clarkiae | reverse complement strand
GGATGCAATGCAACAAGAGATAGGCAACATAGGCAAAATGCAATTTAATAAGCAATGGATAGCATAATAACAATATGACATGTATGAATGATGCTTGAAGTAAAACATGCTTATATCTAACATACTACATGTGTAGAAAGAGACCATTATCAAAAACCAAACATATGTAGTACTTGGAATCCAAGGTAGACTACCCCTTGGAAGTGATTGAAGAATCAACCCGTCAATTGGTTGACGGCCTGACCACCCCCATCCTAAGTGATTGAGGAATCAACCCCCAATTGGTTGACGGCATGACCACCCCCATCCCAATTGATTGAGGAATCAACCCCCCAATTGGTTACTGGGCATATGACCCCCTATCAATATGGTTGAGGATATTTACCCCTCATCAACTCGGCATGGTCAACTCACAACACTATAAGTACTTTTTATGGAAACAACTCATATAAACATTCCTTTCATCCTTATAAAGTCATTCAAGTCATAGGTCATAAAATAGATCATCAATAGCTCAAGAATCCAAAATCGGATATTTTATCAAATACTTGGCGGGTGTGTAATACTAGTATAAAACCATGCAATTCAATAGTGAAATTATGCAAGAAAACTTCAAGTAAATCAACCCACCGACACCTGGTAATACCCTCATGCAATACACATTGAAACGCTTCATCAAACCTCAAAGTAAATCATAGATTCATAGCCTAAAACATGCTTAAACAATCACATTTTAATGAAAACCCAACATAGTAACATAGTTCATAGTCAAATTCATAATAAGACCCATAAGCAAATCAACATAGAAATATACAATTTATGTAAAAAGGAAGGTTGGGCACCATGGGTGAAAGGACCCAATGGTTGAAACCCACATTCCTCAACTTTGGAGAATTCCTTGATGAAGATTGAGATGAGAACTTGAAGCTTGAGTGATTTTTTTAGATCCGAAATGAGATTTGGCACTTGAATTTTGAGTGAAATATTTGTCTAAGTGTTTGAGAGAGTATTGGGGAATGTCTTGAATGATTTGAGGTTGAAAATGACTAAGTATAGGTGCTTTTATGCTTAGGAAGGCATAGGACCAAGACCCCAAAGCCTTAGGCTGAGATAAGGAAGAACTGGCAACAAAATACACTACCCCGCAATAGGTCCGCGTCATGGAGCAGTTACGGACTGCTACTGGAATTACAAAATTGGCGAAATGCGTTTTTTGCTATAGGACTTCTAAAATTCGGGTTATACCCATATCTCACTCTATTTTGCCCCCTAAACAAGAATATGAAGTCAGAATTTTGATATCACACACGAATTTTATGATGTATGAAAATTACAATTATGGGCATTTTCGGGACATATTTTCGGGATATATTTTCAGGCAATTTTCGGTGTCGTTTCAATATCTTCCCCTTGGGAACATTCATACTCAAATGTCAAAGAAATGTATATATAAAAAAAGTAAGCAAGATAATTTCATCCCGCATAAGAATGCAATAATGCACTTAAACATCATTTCAAAAATCTCAACATAAGTGGCAAAATCACCATGAACTTATCAATTTAAACATGAATGCATGCAAATGACATGAGGGCTGAAACTTAAGACTTGAAATCACATAGGGGACTTAGATTAGTACTTTAGGATTGATAGAATGGAAGAGATAGCGATAACACTTTTGCATGTACGCCTCGGCTTGCTAGGTAGCACTCTCAATTTGTTGATTTATCCAAAGAACCTTGACGGAAGCAACATCCTTGTTCCTCAACCTCCTACCATGTCTATCTAAAATTTCTAATAGAACCTCTTCATAAGTTAAATTGTCTTCATAAACACCAACAACATCAAGAGACACAATAGTGCTAGGGCTACCCACACACTTCCTCAACATTGACACATGGAAGACCGGATGGACCAAGCTAATTTCACTAGGCAAATCCAACGCATAGGACACCTTACCAATCTTCAACACTCTATAAGGACCGATAAATCTTGGACCCAATTTACCATTCTTACCAAAATGTACCACACCCTTCATGGGTGAAACCTTCAAATTGACCCAATCACCAACTATAAATTCAAGATTCCTTCTCCTCACATCGGCATAGAACTTTTGATGACTTTGGACTATTTTCAACCTTTCCCTAGTCAACCTTACCTTCTCTATAGCCTCTATGACTAGATCCTGTCCCAAGAGAGCCATTTCCCTACCACAAACCATCCAATCGAGGACCTACAACGTCTACCATCGATAGCTTCAAAAGGAGCCATATCAATGCTAGAATAATAGCTATTATTGTAAGCAAACTCAATCAGTGGAAGGTGATCATCACAACTATCCTTAAACTCCAAAACAAAAGCTCTAAGTATATTCTCAGGAGTTTGGACAGTTCTTTCGGCTTGGCATCCATTTGAGGGTGAATGGTCGTACTAAGCTTAACTTTTGTGCCAAGACCTATTTGGAAGGATCTCCAAAAGTGAGAAATGAATTGAGCACCACAATTCAATATGATAGACAAGGGAGCCCCATGCAATCTAACCAATTTATGAATGTACAACTTAGCATAATCTTTGGCACCATATATAGTCTTAACTGGTAGGAAATGAGCCAACTTCGTCATTCTACCAACCACAACCCAAATAGAATCAAAACTCTTTCTAGTCTTAGGCAACCCACCACAAAATCCACGTTGATTCCCTCCCACTTCTAAGTAGGAATCTCTATATCTTGGGTTAGGCCACCTGGCCTTTGGCAACCAGATACAAATTTAGCAATGTATTTCTTCATACCTCCCCACCAAAACAATTTTGTAGAACTGGGGTGAATAGAATAGGAAGAATTTTGATACTCATCAAGAATCTTCTCTCTCAAGACATTAACACTAGCCACACATAACCAACCTTGATACCTAAGGGCACCATCTCCCCCTTGGGAGAAAATCTCCACCTTGGCATCTCTCACCAAGGCCTTCAATTCTAACAAGGAGTGGTCAAGATCTTGCTTTTCTTTTACTTTATCAACCAAGGAAGATTTTGAACCATCAACAAACACTATACCACCATCATCAACCTCTTCCAACCTAACCCCGAATCTAGCAAACCGATGAACCTCTCTAACCACCTCTTTGCCCCCTATCATCAACATGAGCAAGGCTACCCATAGACACCCTATTCAAAGCATCGGCTACAACACTAGCCTTACCGGGGTGATAATGCATACTCATATCATAATCCTTAAGGAGTTCTAACCACCTTCTTTGCCTCGAGTTGAGGTCTTTTTGAGTGAACACATATTGGAGACTCTTATGATTGGTAAATACATCCACATGCACCCCATACTCTTATGATTGGTCACTCACACATTTCCTCAACCTAGATACATATAAGACCGGATGAACCATATCCATTCCACTAAGGAACTCTAACTCATAGGCCACCTTACCAGTCCTCCTCAACACCCTATAGGGACCTACAATCTTGGACTCAATTTACCCTTTTTACCAAAATGAACCACATCCTTCATGAGCGCTACCTTTAAATAGACCTAATCATTAACCTTAAATGAAAGATCCCTTTTCCTCACATCGGTATAGGACTTTTGTATACTTAGAGCTGTCTTCAACTTCTTATTTATCAATCTCACTTTATCTAAGCCCCCCTATAACCAAGTACGAACCCAACAAAGCCATCTCTCCCACTTCAAACCATTCAACTGGCAATCTACAATGTCTACCATAAAGAGCCTCATCTAAAATCAACCTTTTCAAGTCATCTACATTAGGCAGACACAATCTAACTTGGGCTCCATCTTCCTCTTAGGAGAACCTCCACCTTACCATCTCTCACCAAGGCCTTCAACTCTAACAAGACGAGGTCAACATCTTGCTTTGCCTTTACCTCCTCAACCAATGAAAATTTAGAACCATCAACCACTACTACACCACCATTGTCAACTTTATCTAACCTAACACCCAATCTAGCCAACTGGTGAACCTCTCCAGCCACCTCCTTGCCATCATCATCAACATGAGCTAGGCTACCCATGACACCCCACTCAAATCATCAGCCACAACATTAGTCTTGCCTGGATGATAATGCACACTCATATAATCCTTCTTCATCTCAATTAAGATCTTTTTTAGTGAGCACATATTGGAGACTCTTATGATCAGTAAACACATCAACAAGCACCCCATACAAATAGTTATGCCAAATCTTCAAATCAAATACCGCGGTGGCTAATTCAAGATTATGGGTAGGATAGTTCTTTTCATGCACCTTAAGTTGTCTAGAAGCATAAGCTATCACCTCATTATTTTACATCAAAACACAACCCAAACCAACCCTTGAGGCATCACAATAGACAAAGCCTTGCAACCCTTCCAGTAGAGACAAGATAGGAGGGATACAAACTTATCCTTCAAGGTTTGGAAACTCTTGTCACACTCATTGGTCCATACAAATTTAGCCTTCTTTTGGGTCAACTTAGTCATAGGAGAAGCAATAGAAGAGAATCCATTCACGAACTTCCGGTAATAACTCGTTAAGCCCCAGAAGCTTCTAATATCCGATGGAGTCAAAGGTCTAGGCCAATTCTTAATCACTTTCATCTTTTTAGGAACCACCTTAATACCATTCCCCCACACCACATGACCTAGAAAGGCAATCTTTTTCAACAAAAACTCACATTTCTCATATTTAGTATACAACTTCTGTTCCCTCAATCTTTGTAGCACTACCCTCAAGTGACTCACATTCCCCACTATGGGAATAGATCAAAATATCATTGATGAGAGCCACCACAAACAATTCAAGGTAGGGTTTAAAGTCCCTATTCATAAGATCCATAAAGTTAGTCGGTGCATTGGTAAACCCAAAAGACATCACCATAAACTCATAATGCCCATACGTAGTCCAGAAGGCGATTGTAGGAATGTCACACTCCCTAATTCTCACTTGATGATACTCGGATCGAAGGTCAATCTTAGAGAAGTGAATAGCCCCTTGAAGTTGGCCAAAAAGATCATCAATCCTTGGTAGAGGGTACTTATTCTTGATGGTGACTCTATTAAGTGCCATTAATTATTGAAACGACCCTAAAAGGTGCTCGAAATGTGCCTCGAAAGTGCCCAAAATCATAAATTCCATATATCTAAAAATTCATACATGTTATCAAATCTCCGACTTCATATTCAAGATCAGAGGGAAAAATTGAGTGGGGGATGGGTATAACCCTAATTTTAGAGAAATCGTATCGAAATTTGAAAATCCCAAAATGCAATTTCCGGAGAGGTTTTTGCATCCCTGGCTCGACGTGGCCAGGGCATACCTCTATGTTTATTTTTCCCAGTTTTGTTGTCTCGATCCAAGGCCTTTAGGTCTTTGGCCTAAGTCTTTCCATACGTAAAAATACCTATACTTAGACATATTTCAATACCATATCATACAAAACTTTCCCTAATATTCTATCAAATACTTAGCTAAATATTTCACTCAAAAAATCAAGGGTTCCAAACTCATTTCCGAATTCAAGAAATTCAATCAAGTTTCAAGTTCTCATCTCAATCTTCATCAAGGAATTCTCCATAATTGAGGTATGTGGGTTTCAGTCATCGGGTCCTTTCACCAATGGTGTCCAAGCTTCTTTGTTACATAAATTACATGTTTGTAAGTTGACTTACTTATGGGTCTTCTTATTATGAATTTGTCACTCCTCAACATTGCCTTCCCATTCAATAACTGTCTTATTTGGAAAGTTGAAGTACACCCTCTTAGTTCGGCAATCCACGGTGGCATAACAAGAAGCTAACAAATCCATACCTATTATAACATCAAATTCTACCATTTCTAACTCAACTAGGTCAGCCAATATGTCACGATCACAAAAAATTACTACACAATGATAATAAACCCTTCTAGCCATAATAGATTCACCGGTTGGTGTAGACACTTCAAATGGTTTATTCAATAATTTGGGTGTTCTCTTAAGCTTCCCAGCAACTAGTGGAGTGATGTATGATAGTGTGGAACCAGGGTCAATTAATGCATATACATTATGTTAAAAGATGGACAATGTACCTATGACCACACATGTGAAGCTTCCAAATTCTGCCGACTCCCTAGAGCATACGTGCAATTCTGGACTCCGCTAGAGCTAGCTGCCCCTCTACCACCTCTATCACGACGCATAGGTGCTTGTTGACCCCTACCTAATGGAGGAACTGATAATGATGATGCAATAGCTGAACCACTAGATTGTGCTATATCACCCATGTGCCTCCTCAGGCAATCTCTTATCATGTTCCCTGACATGCCACACCAATAACAAACATTTGTCCTAACACGATATATACACGAATGACTCCGTCCACACTGTTTATAAGGCTACCTAGGAGTCATTAGTTGGCCTGATGAATATCCTGTTGTCTGTATACCTTGTCCTTCACCTTGTTGACCAAACTGATTATTACGAGACCCTTGAAATTGTGGTGGAGCACTGGCTGCAGAGTAGGTGGATGATGTCCTAGGCGGTCTATTAGAAAATCGAGGCCTAAGCTTACCATTGGTTGGTGTAAACTGCCTTGTAGATCTGGCTCTTTTGGCCTGCCCCCTTTCCAACTCTTGTGTCCTTCTCCTCTACCTTTGATCCTCCAATTTTTGTGCAAAAGCCTGCATTCTTGCTATGTACATATCTTTGTTCAAGGAAGCAATGGTGCAGTCTCTGACTAGATATGTATACAACCTATCCACATATCAATGAACTCTTTCTGCCATTATAGCAACTACATTAGGAGCATACCTTGCCAGGGAATTAAATTGAAGGCTATACTCCCTCACGCTCATATTCCCTTGGTGGAGGTTCAGGAACTGATCTGCATGGGCCTCTCAGATCTCTAATGGCAAGTAATGGTCAAGAAATGCCTCTTTGAATTCTTTCTAGGTAGTTGGACGTGCATCTATGCCCTTAGATTGCTTCCAAGATTCATACCACAACATAGCCACATCTTTCAGCCTATATGTTACTAACTCGACAGCTTCTGTACCACTCACATGCATAACATCTAAAGTACACTGAATCTGATCAATAAAGTCCTGGGGGTCTTCATTAGGATCTGACCTAGTGAAGGCTGGGGGGTCCAAATTAAGGAAGTCACGTATCCTCGTAGCAGCTTCCCTATTTGTACCACCTGTACCCATAATTGGACCTTCATATCTTTAACCTTGGCCAGCAACTATACGAGTCAATAGTTGGGCTGTATTTCTCAGATCCTACACGGTAGCATCAATAGGTGGTTCTGGAGGAATTTCACTACTTCCGGGTTCATCAGGAACTGGAGGATTTGGAGATATCTGTGATAAAGACTCCTCTCGAACCTCATCTCGTTGTCTCACCTGGCTGGGTATACCAACCACCACTTCTACTCCCTTCCCTTTACCTTTGTTTTGCCTGATTTCTGGCGTACTTACTGTACAAAACAATTTAGAATTAGAGATAATGCACCTATTACACTTGACTTTATGACATGATCTAAAGAATGGAAAGAAAGTAACAACTCCTAAATGCCACGTAGCCTCCTGCTTATAAATGTATTACACAACACCTAGATAAACAAGATTCTACATAGACACGATTTTGTAGACTCCCTAGGACGACCCGTTCTGATACCACTGTAACTCATTGAAGAGTTGGAAATTCTGCCTCCATATCCTTTACTCTAACTAAATGATACATATACCCCTTAGATATCATCTTTCTGGCCTTAAAATAAGAGAAAAACTTACCCTTTGGCACCCCAAGATGTATCTATTAGCTGCTAATGCTAGCTTTATCACCAACTATGTTATAGATAAGTTTTTATAGGAAGGGAAGTTTATCTTGAGGTAGTAACGAGGTCATACAACAAGGTATGTAAGGCTACTTAATTTTTTATTACTTGGCATGATCTTCGGTCAAGCCCCAAGTCCCGCTAGGGCAGACTGTCACCCGTTGTCGATAAGGCCCGGGAGAACTAACCTATATCTATGCGCTTTCTATACATATTATAAGGGATTTCCACGCTTGACAAGCCTTTAAATATTAAAAAAATAAACAGTGGTAACAAGCCAAAATGAAATGCATATGACTAGGCTGTTGGGGCCACGGTACTTAAAGTACGAGACATGACCACGCTTTACTTTACAAAGTCTACAAAGCCTCTAGATAAGAGAAAAACATCTGATAAGGGTTGGGATAGGCCTCGCCTCAACTAACTGTACAATACAAACATATAAGCTCTAGACATGCAAAGCTCTGAAGTAACCCGGAGCTTGGTAACAACAGCTAGATATCCTGTACTCCTACTGGGGAGATCTACTAGCACCTGTACTAGCAGCATGAAATGCAGGTCCCCCGTAAGGGACGTCAGTATGGGATAATGTACTGAATATGTAAGGAAGGATATACTGTATATGAAGTAACAACTCAAATAAAACTATGTACTGGTGTAGGATAAGAGACCACCTTTAGTTATATTGTAGGATCATGTAGTTTATGTTCTTTAAATTACTTTACCTTTACTGTATAATCTGTGTACAACATATAATACAAATGACCAACTGATCAGTGGTAAAACTGTATCGAGATAGTCCCTGGCTAGGTTCTTCCTTAACCCCTCGGGCTACCACCCGTTATAGGATCGTCCCTGGCTAGGTGATTCTTCCACCCCTCGGGCTACCACCTATCAGTAAATAATGTATCGTGATCGTCCCTGGCTATTGATCATGAGAGAGTGACTCTCGAGAATCTTAGTAGCTAGGTTCTTCCTTAACCCCTCGGTCCACCACCCGTGATAGGATCATCCCTGGCTAGGTGATTCTTCCACCCCTTGGGCTACCACCTATCAGTAAACAATATACTTTATCTTTCGATCACCTTTGAGATGGTTCTATTGGTGGTAACAATATTGGAGCTATAGGACTGTATATGTAGCATACGACATATAGATAATCATACAAGACAATATGACAATGAAAAGAGTACGTTACACAAATAATGAAATGTGTATGAAATGGAACAACTCATGAACTTTATTTAGTAACAAGAACCCATGTAACTTGGTATCCATGCATGTATGAAGATCTGAAGGTCACTATGTATAGAAGTAAGTGAACATGTCAAAGAGTGGAGACACGGTTAATAGTTGTGTCGGAGTTGACAAGTTCCTTTATGTGCCAATGAAGAATCTAGATTTCATGCCAAGTAATGCGAAATCAAGTAGCCTTACATACCTCGTTGTATGACCTCGTTACTACCTCGAGATAACCTTCCCTTCCTCCAAAAACTTTTCTACAACATAGTAGGTGATACAAACTAGCATTAGCAGCCAATAGATACACCTTGGGTGCCTAATCACATAAAAAAATAACACACAGGCAGCAAGGGGGTATTTATAAACCCAAGCGTATTCCTTCAATCTTTCCGCCCCTAATCGTATTTTTTTAATACATAGTTTCATGTACACACCATGTACAGCCTGTTTTAGTGCCAGAACAACCTTAGAATAGCACACAAATCACAACACATAATATTTCTATACAACCTACAAATGGATAGCATGATGTTACCTCCCTTCACTACATTTCGACATCGACAATTCCAAACCTATTCCAACTCTAATCCAAACTGTTCCAACAACATTTACACATGTAAAGAGACCTAAAACAGTCTTATAACTGCACTCAATAAGTCATGAAGGATGTGAGCCAATAACCTTCCATCCAACAGTCCACAAGTTCCAATCAACATCACACTTAAGATAGCACAGTAAAACGTGTTGGTTAAATGAAACCAAAATCAGGGTAGCAAACTTAGGGTAACATTTATAACTCAAACCATGTTAAGAACATAAACTTCTCTTCATAATACATCCCACAAACCATAGAGAAGTCACTAAAACAAAAGGCAAGTGTGCAACAACTTTCTAAATACATGCTGTCTCAAATTTCCAGCACAAACATACTAGCATATACTTCTTATTTTTCTTAAGAAAACCATACTAAACACATGTGTAAGATTACTTAACACTACCCTCAAGTTATAGGTCTTCTACAATAACCCTAGAAGTTTCTTTTAGCTACTTTGCAAAGTCAAGATACGTTGAGAGACAATCTGATTTTTTTGTTGGTCAAGTTAACAATGACTTGTGGGAGCTATTTTGAGCCCTTTATAAAGGGGTCTTTGGCCGACTTACGAAGGATACTTCAGCCTTACATTATTAAGATGGTGATACAGCTCCTTGCCCCTTTCACTTGGTCCTAAATGGGTCTCCAAGTTGATGGGCTTGGGCTACCCATTTTTCCAATTTCTCTTACTTAGTTTTGGGCCCAAATAGCCAAGTGGGTTGTGGTGTCTTTGGGCCCTTTTTAATATCCTTCTTGGGATGAAAATATAGTACATGGGTGATGCTAAAACATGGGACAAATTTGCACCCTTAACATGGAATTTATTCATAATCAGATTTGGTTTAATTTGACGACAAGCCTCGTCTCCGTTTAGCTAGCAAATTTAAGCTAAGCAAGTAGGTGACTCACCTGCTAGCTTCTTAAGTCCTAAAAGAACCTCAATTCTCTTACTTTATTTAAGGTTGTGATCTCCTCAATTCAACATAAAACAAATATGCACTCGACTCTCTTAAGCGTTAGACGCAAATATAGCCTATTAACACGAGATTCAACCACTTTTACAGATTTTGCGCTAACTTAACCAAACCTTAGCATGTTTCATTTGCATTGTACTAGTACTGTAAGGTGTGGGGTGTTAAATCCTCCCCCCCAAGAATATTCATCCTCAAATGTTAAAACAATTGAATAGATTAAACAAGTTTAAATCTTTACTTGCATAAATTTTTGACAACACATTAACTATTCGATCACATGTACCTATTATTGTCCCAATTCTGCATGTTGGACTTCCTCTTTAGCTTCAAATAAGTAAGGGTACTTTGATTTCATCGCGTCCTCGGCCTCCCATGTTATTTCTTCTGCTTGCTGGTTCCTCCAAAGTACTTTCACTGAAGCTATTTCTTTGTTCCTTAGCTTCTTAACTTGACGATCTAGAATAGCAACAGGTACCTCTTCATAGGTGAGATCTTTTGTAACCTGCACATCCTCAATAGGAGTGATACGAGATGGGTCACCTATGCATTTTCAAAGCATTGAGACATAAAAACTGGATGAACCATGGAAAGCTCTTGGGATAGCTCTAGTTCATATGCAACCTGCCCGAACCTCTTAATAATTTTATATGGCCCTATGTAACATGGACTCAGTTTTCCTTTCTTACCAAATCTCATAACCCCTTTCATTGGAGACATCTTTAAAAATACCCAATCCCCTACTGAGAATTCCAGTCCTCTCCTCCTAGCATCCGTATATGATTTGTGACGACTTTGGGATATTTCTAGTCGCTGTTGTATTACCTTAACTTTTTTCATGGCTTGCTTTACTAGATCTGGCCCAAGCAAGGTGATTTCATCCACTTCAAACCATCTAATTGGTGATCTACCTTTTCTCCCTTATAAAACTTCGTAAGGTACTATCTTGAGACTCGCGTGGTAGTTATTGTTATAGGCAAACTCAGTAAGTGGCAAATGGTCCATCCAACTACCTTTAAAGTTTAATGCACAAGCTCGAAATATATCTTCAAGTGTTTGAATGGTGCGTTCTGCTTGACTGTCTGTCTGGGGGTGGAATGTTGTACTCAAATTCACTTGTGTCCCTAAACATCTTTGGAAGGACTTCCAAAACTTTGCAGTGAATTGAGCTCCTCGGTCAAATATAATGGAGATTGGGACATTGTGTAGCCTGACTATCTCTTTTAGGTATAGCTTGGCATACTCTTCAGCTATATAATCACTCCTAACTGGCAAGAAGTGTATTGACTTTGTGAATCTATCAACTATTACCCATATGGAGTCAAACTTCTGAAATGAGCGAGGCAAACCGATAACAAAATCCATATTGTTCATATCCCACTTCCAGGTTGGAAGCTCTATACACTGCGTATAACCTCCTAGATTTTGGTGTTCTACTTTCGCCTGTTGGCAATTTGGACATTAAGCCATAAATTCTGCAAGGTCCTTTTTCATGCCTCCCCACCAAAACATTCCCTTCAGGTCATGGTACATCTTAGTTGATCCTGGGTGGATAGAATATCGGGAATGATGGGCTTCTTCCATTATCCTCTTTCTTAGTCCATTAATGTCAGGCACATATAGCCTATTTTGGCAGGTTGGAAGCTGCATATAACTAAGCTTAGGATCGTCCAGCATTCTGTCACGCCCCAAGTCCCGTTAGGGCGGACTGGCACCCGTTACCGATAAGGCCCGGGAGAACCAACTTGTATCTATGCGCTTTCTATACATATTATAAGGGATTTCCATGCTTGACAGGCCTTTAAGAAAAATAAACAATGATAACAAGCCAAAAGAAAATGCATATGACTAGGACATTGGCGCGATGGTATTTAAATTACGAGACATGACCACACTTTGCTTTACATAGTCTACGAAGCCTCTAGATAAGAGAAAAAAACTGATAAGGGTCAGGACAGGCCCCACCTCGACTAACTGTACAATACAAACATATAAGCTCTAGACATGCAAAGCTTCGAAGCAACCTGGAGCTTGGTAACAACAGCTGGATATCTTGTACTCCTACTGGGGAGATCTACTAGCACCTGTACCCGTAGCATGAAATGTAGGTCCCCCATAAGAGATGTTAGTACGAGATAATATACTAAATATATGAGACAGGATATACTATATATGAAGTAACAACTCAAATGAAACTATGCACTACTGTAGGATAAGAGACCACCTTTAGTTATACTGTGGGATCATGTACTTTATATTCTTTATATTTCTTTTACTTTACTGTATAATATGTGCACAATATGTAATACAAATGACCAGCTGATCAGTGGTAAAACTGTATCGGGATCGTCCCTAGCTAGGTTCTTCCTTAACCCCTCAAGCTACCACACGTGATAGGATCGTCCCTACCTAGGTAATTCTTCCACCCCTCGGGCTACCACCTATCAGTAAAAAATGTATCGGGATTGTCCTTGGATAGGTTCTTCCTTAACCCCTCGGGCTACCACCTGTGATAGGATCGTCCCTGGCTAGGTGATTCTTCCACCCCTCGGGCTACCACCTATCAGTAAAAAATATACTTTATCTTTCGATTACCTTTGAGATGGTTATTTTGGTGTTCACAATATTGGAGCTGTAGGACTGTATATGTAGCATGCAACATGTAGATAATCATACAAGACAATATGACAACGAAAAGAGTGTGTTACACAAATAATGAAATGCGTATGAAATGGAAAAACTCGTGAACTTTATTTAGTAACAAGAACCCATTTAACATGGTATCCAAGCATGTATGCAGATTTGAAGGTGACTATGTATAGAAACATGTGAAAATGTCAAAGAGTGGAGACATGGTTAATAGTTGTGCCAGAGCTGACAAGTGCCTTTATGTGCCAATGAAGAATCTATATTTCATGCCAAGTAATACGAAATTAAGTAGCCTTACATACCTCGTTGTATGACCCCGTTACTACCTTGAATAACCTTCCCTTCCTCCAAACACTTATCTACAACATAGTAGGTGATAAAACTAGCATTAACAGCCAATAGATACATCTTGGGTGCCCAATCACATAAAAAAATAACACACGGGCAGCAAGCGGGTATTTATAAACCCGAGCATATTCCTTCAACCTTTCCGCCCCTAATCGTATTTTTCTAATACATATTTTCATGTACACACCATGTACATTCTGTTTTAGTGCCTAAAAAACCTTACAACAGCCCACAAAGCACAACACATAATAATTCTATGCAACCTACAAATGGACAGCATAACATTACCTCCCTTCGCTACATTTCAACGTCGACAATTCCAAACCTGTCCCGACTCTAACCAAACTGTTCCAACAACATTTACATGTGCAAATAGACCTAAAAAAGTATTATAACAGAACTCAAGAAGTCATGAAGGATGTGAGCCAATAACCTTCCATCCAACAGTCTACAAGTTCCAATCAACATTACACTTAAGATAGCACAATAAAACGCATTGGTTAAATGAAACCAAAATCAGGGCAGCAACCTTAGGGTAACATTTATAACTCAAACAATGTTAATAACATAAACTTCTATTCATAATACATCCCACAAACCATAGATAAGTCACTAAAACAAAAGGCAAGTGGGCAGTAACTTTCTAAATACACGTTGTCTCAAATTTCCAGCACAAACATACTAGCATATACTTCTTGTTTTTCATAAGAAAACCATACTAAACACATGTGTAAGCTTACTTACCACTACCATAAAGGTATAGGTATTCTCTAAGAACCCTAGAAGTTCCTTTTAGCTGCTTTACAAAGTCAAGAGATGTTGAGAGAAAACTTGGAGACAATCTGATTTTTTTTTGTTGGTCAAGTTAACAATGACTTGTGGGAGCTGTTTTGAGCCCTTTATAAAGGGGTCTTTGGCAGACTTACTAAGGCTAATTTAGCCATACATTATCAAGCTGGTGATGCATCTCCTTGCCCATTTCACTTGGGCCTAAATGGGTCTCCAAGTTGACGTGCTTGGGCTGCCCATTTTCCCAATTTCTCTTAGTTTTGGGCCCAAATAGCCAAGTGGGTTGTGGTTACTTTGGGAACCTTTTAGTATCATTCTTGGGCTGAAAATATAGTACATGGGTGATTCTAAAACATGGGTTAATTTTACACCCTTAACACGGACTTTATTCGTAATCGAATTTGGACTAATTCGACGTCGAGCCTCGTCACCGTTTAGCTAGCAAATTTAAGCTAAGAAAGTAGGTGACTCACCTGCTAACTTCTTAGGTCCTACAAGCGCCTCAATTCTCTTACTTTATTTAAGGTCATGATCTCCTCAATTCGACACAAAAAGAATATGCACTCGACCCTCTTAAGCATTAGATGCACATATAGCCCATTAACACGAGATTCAATCACTTTTACAAATTTGGCGCTAACTTAACCAAACCTCATCATGTTTCATTTGCATTATACTACTACTGTAAGGTGTGGGGTGTTATATCTTCCTCTACTTAGGAACATTCATCCTCGAATATTAACACAATTGTATAGCTTAACCAAGTTTAAATCTTTAAATACACAAACTTTTGACAACACATTAATTATTCGATCACACGTACCTATTAGTGTCCCAATTCTCTTGATGGACATCCTATTTAGCTTCAAATAAGTAAGGGTACTTTGATTTCATCTCGTCCTCGGCCTCCCATGTTATTTCTTCTGCTTGTTGGTTCCTCCAAAGTACTTTCACTGAAGCTATTTCTTTGTTCCTTAGCTTCTTAACTTGACGATCTAGAATAGTAATAGGTACCTCTTCATAGGTGAGATCTTCTGTAACCTGCACATCCTATGTAAGAGTGATACGGGATGGGTCACCTTTGCATTTTTGAAGCATTGAGACATGAAAAACTGGATGAACCATGGAAAGCTCTTGGGGTAGCTCTAGTTCATATGCA
>JAABOM020052701.1:0-15577 GCA_011800125.2 Solanum clarkiae | reverse complement strand
AGGCGGCGAGACCGCATTATGTATGTATGACATGTTTATTAGGCGGCAGGACCGCAGCGGAGACCTTGTCGGCCCACATTTATATTTATGTATGTTTATAATGTTGTCTGGGAAGCTGCTGTATCTTAATTTGCAGGTGAGGTTAGCCACAACAACAGAGAAAACTCTGCCAAAATTTCGGTAGGTTCCCTGGTCGGTTTAACTGAGAGATTCGGTTTAGTATGTAATTAAGTGCCCCTATCGGGCACTGGTCGCGACCCTCTGTTGGGCCGTGACAAGAGGCAAGCCTCCATTTTGTCCATGCTGCCCCAATACGATGTGTTATATCATCCTCGATATAGGCACTACTCTGAATGATTGACCCCAGATATTAAAACCTTTTCCTTTTGGGGATAGGTTGAGTGGCAAGCCTTACCTCAAAGTTTTCTTCCACCCTCTCAGCCCTGAATTTGCACTCCAAGTATTCAGTTTTGGTCCTACTCAATTTGAAACCTTTGGACTCCAAGGCGTGTCTCCAGGCCTCTAACCTTTCATTAACTTTAGTCCGAGACTCATCAATTAATACTATGTCATCTGCAAATAGCATACACCAAGGTACCTCTTCCTGTAAAGATAGCGTCAGCTCATCCATCACCGTGGCGAACAAGAAAGGGCTCAGCACAGAACCCTGATGGAGTCCCATCTCAACAGGGAAATAGTCGGAGTCTCCTCCCACCGTTCTTACCCGGGTTTTGGCTCCATCGTACGTGTCTTTAATCACCCTGATATCTTCCACAGGGACACCTTTCGCCTCTAAACACCACCATAACTCAATAATAATTAGTATTTGTTGAATTTAATTAAAAGTTATTATATTTTAAAATATCCGTGCAACTTGCGGGTATGTATTCTATTATATATTATAAAGGAGAATAATCTTGCATGTGGTTAAGCCAAGTGACAAACTATTGAAAAATCACTTGGCAATTTTAAGACAACAAAATTAATAAATATGGTAATAAAATATTTTGATTAAAAGATTAAAAATAATTTAATTAACAAATACATTAAACTTTTAAAAATAAAAGAAAAAAGAAATTATATATAAAAAACGAGGAACATATGAAAATTATTTAAATACTATGTATATAAATGGTAAAAGTCAGAATATTTCAAATTAAATATTACTATATATCTATATATATTTCGTGATTATCATTACTACGTGTAAAAGATATAATTTGCATGTAATTCTTTTAAAATAGAGCTATAAATATATATATATAATCCATATGATTACATATGCGTATAAATTTAAATCATAATAAACAAACCAAAAAAAATTATATACACGTGTGATTTGTGTTTAGCTATGGTAAGAAATTACAATATTTTTCTATAAGTTCTACCTTGTAATATGTATATAAATATTATCATGTATATATATTGAATTAGCAAATACATTAAACTTTTAAAAATAAAAGACAAAACAGTAATTATATATAGAAAATGAGGAACATATGAAAATTATTAAGATACAATGTGTATAAATAATAAAAGTCAGAATATAATTTGAAATTAAATATTACCATATATATTATGTTTCTTTTTTTTTAAAAAAAAAAAAGAATCTTTTAATAAAATTTTAACACTATCTATAACTTTTAGAAGAATTTGTGGTGAAGCTAATTCTCAACTGGTAGAATCTCATATCAAAGATTACATTCTTTTATATTATCGTTTCAGATCTTAAGGTAATATTAAAATATTGCATTCTTTTTAATTTTACACATTATATATAATCAGAATATAATTTCAAAATTAAATATTATTGTGTTTATACATGGTCAAAATCGGAATACAGAAACAAATAAAATATAATAAAGGAGAGTAGTTTGCAATATGATTAAGCCAAGTGGTAAACTATTGAAAAGCCACTTGGCAATTTTAGGACAAAATTAATGTAATGACCTGGCCCAACAATATGAAGTATTGTCCGCTCTTGGGCCTAGCCCATCATGGATTTGTCCCTCTTGATTCACCCCAAAAGGTGCCTCACAGTATATAGGTCAATCCTTTACTTATATACCTAGCATCTCTCCTGTGTTTTGCCGATGTGGAACATCTCATCTCAAGATGGGTTGTTACATACACCCCCTCTATGGACTCGGCGTCCTTACTACAGTTTGCCCCATCACATGGGATTTTCCTAGACTCAATACTGAGGTTTGCCCCGCCTCATAGAGATTCGCCTAGACTCAGTTAAACTCTAGACTCACATCGACAAGGCTGACACAAGAGTGGTTCTGATACCATCTAAAATGACCTGGCCCAACACTGTGAAGTATTATCTGCTCTTTGCCTAGCCCATCACAGATTTGTCCCTTTGGGCTCACCCCAAAAGGTGCCTCACAGTATATAGACCAACCCTTTACTTATATAGCATCTCTCCTGTGTTTTGTCGATGTGGGACATCTCATCTCAAGATGGGTTGTTATATACATCAAGTTTGTCACGCCCTGGGAGGGTACTCTAGGCGTAACTGACACTCGGAGACTATTGCTAGCCCCCAAGCGAACCATCTAGTCCCATCACACTCGTTCAATCAGTAAATCAACAGAAGGTATTCAAGAATAATCTAAGCTATCAGTGGGCTCAAGACTCATCAATTCTGTCTATCATAAGAAACAAGATCAATGAAACGAACTTAGTTAAAGAAACCCCAACATTGACTATCATCTGTCTATGTCTATGAAGCCTCTATAACTACTATCTACGAAGATACTATGAGAACTACTATCTACAAAGGTACTATGACAGGTCAAGGCTACCACAATCTAATAAAATAACTCAAAAGAAATAAAGAAAGAACCATCCTCCAAATGTAAGGGAGGACTCACCACTCTTGGAAATCAAATGACATTGAAACCTCAACGATGCGCCTGTTGAAGTCCTTCGTCTACTGAATCTGCTTCATGAAACAATGCAGTGGCAAAAAGGAGTTAGTACGTGGAATGTACTATATATAAAATGGGCTAAAGTAAATAGTATACGCAAGACAATATAACATAACATCAACTGATCAGTTACTCAATCTCAACTCAGGATAAGGAATAGGACTATCATATCACCAACCATCATGACTCGTACTATTATATCAACATCAAAGTACTATCAACATGAACCTATCTAGGAGTTTCTCTAACCAAAAGCTACCACCTATGAGCCGGTAGTGATACAACAAAGAGATGTCATTATCATATCCATCCAGTACCTTGTCGGGGTAAAGGATGAGTTTATCAGTTGATCCAAAAGTCTGTCAAGTCTTCTGCGGGACAAAGGAAACATCTGCTTTCACGGTCCAATCCTCTCCTACGCTGGCCACATAGTCAATGAGTGCAAGTGAGACTCACTCTTACCCATTTCGGTGCTCAATATTCCTTCCATGACTCGACTTGCTCATAAAACTTTTAATCAATCAAGAATTTCCATCACTAGCCTCTACGGGCAAGGTACCTCAACTCATCTCATTATCTATCAGCTCAAAGTTTTAGGGATATTCGTTAAAACTCAAGTGTAGCCTCTTAAAGACTCTAAGGGTCTCACCCTCCATCGATTCCATCAACATTGGCATCAGTACTCACTCAAAACAAGACCCTAACCACAATAATCAAGCATACTTACATAATTCAGGCTCTAAACATGAACCCCTAACTTCATTCATGCAATCTTTAGCAATTATACATGTATAGTTTACACAGTAGGTTCAAATAATCAATTTAGCAAGTAATTCTAGTTATAATGATCATCAAGGAAAATAAATGTGGATTAATAGTAGTTCTCATACATGCAAGAATTTGTTAAACAAGATTCATCACTTTCATCTATCGGCCTACTACAATCAATGCGGCATATGGGAGAACAATCCCATGTTTTGGGTAGCCTTTACATACCTAGGATGAAGATTGTACTAATCTTCTTCAAGAATTGGACTCGAACCTTCAATCCACTAAGCTTTCTTGTCTTCTCTCTCAAGGTTTTCTTGCCTAAAAACTTAAGAAAAATGGGTTTTGGAAACTCTTGATTGATATAAAACGAATTTTAAACACGTTTTAAGACTTAAGATAAGGTGGGGAATGATCAAAAGGCCTTTTCCGAATTTAAAAGAAAAATTTCAAGAAATTTGCACTGGTCCACGACGCGCCAGGGGCGCAGACTAGTGTATTTTCTCAAAATTTCCTACGAACGAATTTTTAACTTCCCATCGAAAACTTTTTAAAAAACACAAGTGTCACTCCGCGCCCCGTCCGCGTTGCGCCAAGGGTGCGGATCGACACTCTTTTCGGTTAAACTTGCGAAAATTATTTTTCGACCTGGTTGCTCTAAAATCGGGTCTAGAGCATTTTCTTGCTCAATTTTTTGCACTGATAGCAAATTGGGTCTCAAATTTTCCCGTCGGAGCTTGTGAAGATGCATTATGTGCACGATTTGGTTCTCGAGGCATTTCGATAATTTTATAGGGTGTTACATCATCTCCCATTGGGATCATTTTTCCTCATATGATGAGTAAAAGTAGAATGAAAGCACGAGTAGACCGAAATTAATCTCACTCCTCGCTCGAGAACTCTTGAACTCTCAACCATCCATCACTTGCTATATCTCTATCTTAGACTCAAGAATAGAATTAACACATCAACTCGAGAATGGGAACTTCAAGAGCATTATGGATAGGAACATTACCTTTGACATTATTAATATTTGGCAAGGTGTGGATATCTGATTTTCATTACTTCCTCAGCTTCCCATGCAGCTTTGACGGAGACTATCTCCTTGTTCCTCAACTTATGAACTTGTCGATCAAGGATCTAGACTGAAATTTTCTCATAGGACAAGCTATCCTTTACTCCCATACTCTCAATAGGAATTGCCAAAGCAGGATCTCCCAAACATTTCTTCAGCATCGAAATGTAGAATATCGAATGTACTCCATCTATCTCGTACGGCAAGTCTGATTCATAAGCAACCTCCAATCCTCCTCACAATCTGGTAGGGTCTGATATAGCGTGTACTCAACTTCCCCTTCTTACCAAATCTCATGACACCCTTCATGGGTGACACCTTCAAGTACACCCAATCGACCACATCAAACTCCATGTCCCTTATCCTTATATCCATATAAGACTTTTGACGATTTTGTGTTGTATTTAACCTTTCTCTTATGACTTTCACCTTCTCCATGGACTGCTGGACAAGATCAGGCACAATTAATTCAACTTTACCAACCTCAAACTAGCCAATCAGTGATCTACATGTCCTCCCATATAATGCCTCATAAGGGGTCATCTGAATGTTGGCATGGTAACTATTGTTGTATATGAATTCAAGAAATGGTAGATGATCATCTCAATTTACTTTGAAGCCGATGATGCAATCTCTCAACATATCATCTAAAGCCTGAATTGTGCGCTCTGCCTGTCCATCTATCTGCGGGTGGAAGGTTGTGCTCATATTTACTTTCGTACCCAATCCCTTGTGAAAAGATCTCCAAAATTGGGAGCTAAATTGAGCTCCTCTGTCCGAGATGATGGAAAAGGGAACCCACTATAACATCATAATCTCACGAATATAAAATCAGACATACTCCTCAGCCGTATTTGTGGTCTTGACTACCAAGAAGTGGGCTGATTTACTCATCCTATCTACAATCACCCATATCGAATCATGCTGCTTTCGGGATCTTGGTAAACTAGTAATGGAATCCATGTTGATCATCTCTCATTTCGACTCAGGAATTTCAAAATTCTGAGCCAATCCACACGGTCTCTAATGTTCAACCTTGACTTGTTGATAATTGGAGCACTTAAAGACAAAATCAGCAATGTCCTTCTTCATTCCATTCCACCAATAGACTTCTCCCAAGTCGTGGTACATCTTGGTAGAACCAAGATGGATAGAATATTTGAAGCTATGACCTTCGGCCATAATTCTTTCTCGAATGCTATCAACATCGAGCACACACAATCTACCATGGTATCTCAACAACCCATCTCCCCATTTGGAGAAACCCATCACCTTCTACTTGTGAATCGCTTCTTTCAATAGGAACAAGATAGGGTCTTGGTCTTTCTTTTCCTTCACTTCTGACACTAAAGATGAAGCAGACTCATTCTGAACATTGACCCTGCCTTTATTGTTTCCTTCAAGTTGCACTCCCAGTCGAGCCAAATCTATGTAGTTCCTTCGCTAATTCTTTCTTCCCTTCCTCCACATAGGCAGTGCTACCCATAGACAACCTTCTAAGAGCATCAACAACAATATTAGCCTTATAGTTATGTGTTATAGTTGATTTTCTACTATTATTTTGTACTTATTAATTTCTATTTAGAGTTGGCCGATGATACCTACTTAGTACACATGGCTCGTAATGACTTCTACTTGTATTCTTTTTTATTTTGCTTTTGTGGAGTGCAGCAAGTGTTTCATCAATTTCAACTTGCCATCAGCTCTATCCAGTCATTGGTATAACAGATCTCAGGCTGAGCTAACTTTCTAGCTCGTATTGGATTTAATTAGTTATAACATGATGCATGTCCTTAGTTTTCGGACATAAACTATTTTATTTATCTATGTTGATGTTACTACTCTTAAAATTAGTATTGGAGAATAGATGTCCTTGATGTGATGACTTTCAGGTTTTGGAAAATATTATGTAATAGAAATTGTGAGTTTTGTTATTCTTGTATCTTATAAGTTGAACAACTACATAGGTTGGGATTTATATCTTTGGTTCGCCCACCTAGGAGGATAAGTATCGGTATCACTCATGACCTATTTTGGATCGTGGCAAACTTGGTATCAGAGCCTTAGGTTCATTGATTTCATCACACAAGGACAAGTCTAGTAGAGTCTTACGGAATGGTATAGGGACACCTTTATTTTTCTTCGAGAGGCTACAGGACCTTAGGAAAACTCTCTTTTTTATTTCTTTCATGCTATTACTTGAATCTAATTGGTATCTAGGTAATACCAATTGGCATATGATCTTCTTCACTCTCTCTCGCAATGGTTAACACTAGAGCAACATGCAATTGTTGTAGCTCCTCATATGGATGCGTCCTTAGAGACAGACATATTCTCTTGATTGAATATAAGTCTTAATTTCTAGTGGCCAACACGATCTCTTTGCTAAGTTCTTAAAGTTGAAACTCTCGATCTTTAGGGATGTCAAATCTGAGGATGCTTAAGATTTTCTTGTCGATTGTAACCACCTTTAGATAAAGTATTCAAAAAATAAAGAGACTGCATCAGGCTTGAGAGGGGACAACTAGCGTGCTTAAGTTTATTGCTCCGAAATAATGCATTCTGTCATGAAACAAAATAGGCCGTGAATGACACTCACACCTAACCTCCTAAGTGGGCGAACCAATAATACAAATTCCAACCAACATAGCTATTCAACTTATAAAATATAATATTAATGCGGAAGTTCAACTTATAAAAGCAAGAATAACAAAACCTATAATTTCTATTACACAACATTTTCCAAAATCTGAAAGTCATCACATCCAGGACACTAATCTAAAATACCAAGCCTAAGAATGTCAACACCAAAATAGATGAATAAAATAGTTTATGTCTAGAAACTAAAGTTATTATTTCATGATTAATAGGATCCAACACGATCTAGAGTAATAGTTCACCCTCGAACCTGATGTACCAACGACCGGCTAGAGCTGATGGCATGTCAAAATCGATGAAACACTCGCTGCACCCCAAAAGCAAAATAAAGAAAAATACAAGTAGGAGTTAGTATGAGTTATATGTACTGAGTAGGTATCATCGGCCAACTCCAAATAGAAATTAATATGCATAAGTAATATCAGGAAATTAACTATAACACTTAACTGGTGACAACAATAAGAAACAAGCATACAGTCAATCAAAGATATCAATAATACACATGAGGACTCAGACCTCCACATCACACTTCTTTTGGGAGATAAATTCCTTGAAATTGAGTACATTAAATTATTTGAACATGTTTTTCTTTATTATTATCATACCGGAACGTGGAACCTGATCCAATATATATGTGTGTGTGTGTCAGATGTGACACCTGATCCTATAATATCGTGTCAAAACGTGACATCCGATCTATAATAATAAGATATATGTGTCGGACGTGACACCTGATCTTATAATATAATAATATATATGTGTCGGATGTGACACTCAATTCTATAATATCATATTGGAACGTGACACCCGATCCATAATATATAATATATGTGTGTCGGACATGACACCCGATTCTATAATATAATAATATATATGTGTCGGATGTGACACTCGATCTTATAATATCATGTCGGCAATCCATAATATATAATTCATTATTCTTTATCATTACTTCTCACTTCATTACCAATGTTTCACCAATCCTTCTTTATTCAAGGCTTCACTTTAAGAGATCAAGTTCAAGATTATTATGGGTTTCATGGTCTTGGGATTGCAGACCAATCACAACAATATATCAATCAACCAAACCACAACAATTAAGTGCATAGAAAATATCACAGCTTTACTCAATGACTATCAATCGCTATTAAGAGTCTCTCTATTAAATAGAACAAACCATAACCTACCTCAACTAGAGAACCGAAATCAAGCAAGCTAGTTCACAACCACTTTTTCTTTCTTCAGTATCTCCAAACGTTTCAAATCTATGAAATACACAAAATTCTTAAGAAAACAAATCCACAGATACCCATATTAGTATATGTCTAGGCTAGACCAAAAAACTCATCTAATACCATAATCAACTTCCTAAATTTCAAGCCTAAGGTTAAGCCTTAATTTCTCCAAATAACAAAACTTTAATAGTATTTCTATAATATAATATATCTAATATTTAATTATCCATACCAACATATTGAATCTTAAACTATAATGTGATAATTAAGAATTAATTAAAATCACTTAAGCCGTTGTAATCTCCGTGAACAACAAAGAGAACCAATTGTCAGAAATTAACACCATTATTACATTGCTATTCCCTTTAACCCTTACAAATAATTTACCACTTATTTTATTTATTTTACCAACTGATTGTTGCCATCATTACTTTCCTATTTAATGTTTGCCACCTTAACCTATTTACTACCATTGTCACTAGATTTTATCCACAATTTTAATATAGCTAACCAATATATTTCAATATCTTCTTTAGTATCATTAAAGTAATACTAATATGACCATAAGATAATACAATTCAATAGGAGTTGAAGAGTTGGATTGCCTAAGCGCAAATTGGGTTATCTTCGTACTGTGCGCCACACCTTCTCTTCTCTATTTTTTTCTCTTTTCTAAATTAATTATGTATTAAAAGTAAAAAAAATTTTACTACTTATTTTTAATAAATATAAGATAAGTGATATAGGTTTTAAAATAAATATTCACTTTAGTCTACATTTAGACTCTATTCTCCAAAGCATTCTTCAGATGTTATCCTTGAGAAGATAGTTAACTTATGCCTATAAATACTTAGTGGTATTTGATACCCTAAGAGAAAGTGATTGAATTTTGTAAACCATAATTTATAGAATAATCCTTGAGTTAGAAGGATATAGAAACCATAAAGAGTGGGAATAATAGATGATTGAAGTAGGCAGTTAAGAGTCATGTAGGGATAAGCTAAGAAATAGGTGACAAGTCAAGTCCCTCCAGAGTTTTTGGTTAAAAAGTAGTAAGTATCATCTAACTCTCATGATAAAAGGTAGAGAAAGAATTATTAGTTAGTATGAGATAGAGTACATTCGAATGAGAAAGGAGTTGATATTGACATGTCATTGTGTTAGTAAAAATTAAGTATATGTGTTGAATGGAAGAGCAGAGGGCATAAGGTGGTAGATCTAAACTAGACTCATGATTTTGAAAGAATAATCACATGAGATTTATCAAGTTATGAACTTAGCTAGGTAAGATATAAAATGGGTAAGATAGATACTACTTAACTTATGAAAAAGAGTATGGATGTACATGTTTAGCACTAGGCCCTAAGCTTGAACTTTAGGTGAGCATTATGAAAAGGGGGATAACATGAAGAAAGTGATGCTATTAGTTGGAGATTTGCTCTAGTAGCCTTGACATAAAATAAGTGAGAAATTAAGATGTTGAATTGAAAAAACAGTGTCATGTTACAAGTATGGTGAATGTGATCCTTAGATGAAAATAGTGAATTGAGACTAAGTCATTAGATAAGAAAAAGGGCCTAAAATGTATATCCAAGATGGTATATAATGTGTAAGATTTTAAGTTCATGATTTACTGTGGGTACCTAAATAGTATATATGGGTTGTCAATGCGGAGTAGACTGGTGTAACCATTCTTTATTACCCTTAAGAGATGGGTCAAAGGGGTTTAGTTATAGATAATGAGGAGCCTCTCATTATAGTCCAAGTTTTCTTCAGTTAGATGTATACGAACATAGAAAATGAGTACTAGCAGACTAAAAAGGAAGAGGTTAGATCGTATGTCATAGAAGTGGCTATTATGTCAATAAAAGCAGCAAATATAACAAGATGCTCATAAAGATAGAAGAAAGTTAAAAGTGATGGATCTTTGATACGACTAATATGTAAGTGGTGAAATGTATCTCTAAAATCTTAAATGAGGACTGGTGATTTCATAATAACTCCAAGAGAGTGCATCAATAGTGGGATGAGAAGCTTATGGATAAAGATAATCCCAACGAGTAACTTGGGGAAGACAATAGAGGATTTCAATATAAGAGCGCGTATGAAAATTGGGTTAGTTCATTGGATTCTGTTGGTATAACTGGATTGAAAGTATCATGTCGATAATAGGGTTCGATTCAAGATGATGGCAATGGCTTCTGAGCATGATGATAATAAGAATTTGAGATGAATTATGATCAGGATGCAATCATATGATAAGGATTTTTTTTATTAATTAAATTTGGTATGGTAATAATGACTAGTGAATTTTAAAGTGATGAATTACTACTATTTGATGAGTACATATAGTATGAAAAGATATAGAATATATTGAAATACTGGTCTAGTATAAATAAAAAGAGCTAGAGGTTAAAGAAATGATGAATAAAATTAATGAGATGTAGGTTAATCTTTAGAAAGATACAAGAACGAAGACAATCGCGCTGATGGTCAAGGTCAAAGATGTATCTTCCAAGAAAGTGGAGAATTGAATTCAGAGGCACGTTGTTCCATCTAATATGCTTTGATTATTGTGATAATGTTCCATATCATTGATCCGAGTTTGGAAAATTATTAGGTAACATTTGAAAAGAATCATATATATGCGGCGTGGATATGGTGATAAGCTCGTTTTGTGTTTTTTAGTATGTTAAGTAGATTATTAAAATTTCTTATAAAGGATATGGTAAGATCCATAAAGAGGTGATTAAGTAATAAGTTTAGGGACATGGATTCATAAATATTTTCATAGTATGAGTTAAGGTTGACAGATAAGGGGAATTGGCTTACATGATTGAAGTTAGAATTCAAGTTCTTCATAGTGAGTCTATGTTCAAGATAGTATATGTTCTCTAGGTAGGAATTGGTAAAGTATGAGATGATCAAATTTTTTTGGATGTTGAACATTTGAAAGGACTTATGCATGATTTGGGTTGTAAAGGTAATTACTTTTAACTATTAAAGGACCTAACGAAGGATGTTACTTAAAGTTTTCGTTTATAGTATGAGGGGAAAAATATCATGAGTTATTGGTTAAAGGAATAAAACTCAGATATATTGAATAGTTTAAGACATTTGAAATTAACATAATGCAAGGAATCTAAGAAAAGTGAAGGAATATGACATATCATATAGATCTTTCATTCGAAGTTGAAGGTGTATGAATTTTTACCCTTGAGTTTAGATATTATCATGTAATATGAACTGAGTCGACAAAAACTTATTAGGGGTTTATCTATAAATTTTATGAAGAATGAATTTAATTCAATTGATGAATAGTGACATGAGGAAGATGTTGCATTTATTTTAATTTGGATTATATGATTATGGTAGATGTCTTATAGGGAAACTGCAGTATAGACCTAAAGTTCTACCATAATTTGATCCAAAAGTTTAGTTCTTAGTAATTGATCTTAATGAATGATTTTAAGGAGGAGCTAAAAAAAGAGAGATGTACACCGACTTTAGAAAATCATAATTCAGACTGTTGGTAATATGGGTTATTCTTCCTTCTCCTTCTTTTGACTGTTCGAGGATGAACAGTGGGTAAATTGATATCTAATGTAACGACCCATTAGGTCCTTTTGAGTAATAGAGATTTTTATTCCATAAAAGATTTATCTCGTAAAATTTTAGTGGGTATTTTAGACGATTTGATAGATATGATTAATTAAGATTAAGGTAAATTTGGATAACTAGTTTAATTGGGGTACTAAATTGATAACTTATAAAATATTCTATACCACTTAGCAGATATGTTAAAATCAGTCAATAGTGTTTATCAGTTGAAGGAAAAAAAATAAGAAGAGGAACAGATGCACGAGAACTAAGCCTGTGTTGCCGACGAAAAGCAGTCGAAACTACTTCCAGGTAAATTATTTCCCTCTAATTTTACCAATAATAAGATATTCATATATATATATATATATATATATATATATATATAGCTTTTGATTAATAGTATGTAAGTTAATCGGAAAAAGGAGTTGGAAATTGTAAGTTGAATTAAATGAGTTTCTTTGATATTAGTGCGAGACATAATTATTATACCAATTGTTGGCTTAATTGGTTAAGGGAGATTATGGATGAACAAGGGTTAAGGTATCGGTTCATATACTTAGAAATTACATTGTGCACTACGGGTTGGTTTTATAATTATCATATTTTAATTTAAGTTTTGGTATACTAGTATAGGTATTTACATATTGGGTGTATTGTATTATATAAATACTATTAGAATGGAAAAATTGCCAGAAAAAATAATTTAAGATCATTTATTACGTAAGTCACAGGGATCATATTATATTTACAAACTTGACATTTTATTTACAAAAATGTACATAACTTTAACATTTTTTATTTTATTTTCTATTTATTTTGTTATCTTGATTTTGGCTTAAAACTGTCTGTTTTGTTTCCCAATGCCCCTTTTATGACTTTTCTTAACTTCAAAAGCAACACCCATAAAGTATTTGCTTTGTCTTTTTAAAAATTAATTGTCGTTTCTCACACACCTTTTTTTTCCTTTTCCATTACTGAAAAATTCTTGAAGTTCATTTTATTTTTTTGTTTGTCTTCGTCGTTCTTTGTGGCAGTCATTGTTGAACTTTCTAATACCAATTTTTGTTTTTTTCCTTTTTTTGTTCCTTGTCTTCTTCGTTGCTTGGTAGCCATTGTGAAATGTTATAACACCATTTTTTTGCTTTTTTTTTCTCTCTTAGTGCTTTATCTTTTAACCATGTCCAAAATTACTCCTCAAAAGTTACCAACTCGTCGGAGTCCTTATTTTAATTAGGATCCAATTTTCTTGGATTCGACCCAGGCATGTTGTTCAATACCGAGTTTTGACCTCCATGGTTTTACTATATCACCAGCGAATAATAAATCTGTGGTAGTTCATACCAACAATTACAAGACTAAATCACCTATGAATCATCATTCTAAACATGTAAAAGGGAAGGCGAAGGTATTTGACTACCCCCATGACAGTGACTTTGAAGATGAGTTGCCTAGTTCGAAAAGACTCCGACTCAGCCAAGAGTGTAAAAGCAAAGTATTTTTAATTTCTTTTTTTTTTAATTTTTTTATAGGCATTTGCTAATTTTAGGTAATGACTCTTTTATTTTGAAATAATTTTCTTTTGTTTGTATTCTATTGTTCGAAACAAATCAAACTAGGATAAAGCTACTAACATAACAAAAAGGAATGAAAAAGAAGTGGACAAAGTTTGGAAAGTATGTCGCAATGATTTTAAGAGTATGTTTTTTCTATTTTTTATGCATTAGAATTCTGTGCAGTAATTCTTTTTTGGTTGATAATTTTTTTAGATGAAGAAGACATTATCTCGCTGGTTGTGCTACACAAATTTTAAAGTTTTTAGTGAGATTAAGCAACACTTATCGAAGTTAATTCATTATTTGATAGAATAGATTGTGCAACTTTGCTATATGCATTGGTTCTCAACTGGGGTTCTGTGATGATGTGTGTTGATATAAAGATTGGTTTCATAGTTGGTTTCTTAGTTGATATATACATTGGTGCACATGTGTCATGTTGGTTTCTATTCTTGTATTTTGGTATATTTTTTACAACTATAATTTCTTTTTTGGTATTCTTTTTTATTTTAGTAGACTTGTTAGATCTTGTATTCAATAATTTTAGGGTCTGTTTGAGAGCTATTTCCCAATTTGGTAGAAGAGATGGTACAACTGTTGATATATGCATTGGTTCACAACTGGGTTCTGTGTTGCTATATGTTAATATAAAGGTTGGTATCATAGTTGGTTTCTTAGTTGATGTATATATTAGTTTACAGGTGTAATGTTGGTTTCTGTTATGATTTTTTTATGTATTTTGTTTTTATAAAGATTTGATTTCTTTTTTGGTTTTTTTTTTTTGTTGGTAGAATTGGTAGATCTTGTGTTAAAAAAAATTTTAGGATATCTTTTAGAGTCAAATCCTTGTTGATAGAAGAGATGGTGAAATTGTTGATATGTACACTAGTTTCCAATGGTGTTCTGTGTTGATACATGCTTATACATATATTGGTTCCACACTTTTGATTTTGTATTGGTGTATACATTGGTTCTCAAATGTCATGTTGAGTTTAATGTTGATTTTTATTTTTTTATTTTTTTTTGTCTATCATTTTTTCAACTATGATTTCTATTTTTGATTTTTTTTTATTATTACACTTGATAACATTCTTTTTTGTTGATAGGACAAATGGTGTAATCGTTGATGTAGATATTGAAAACTCAATAAAATATGCTAAAAGAAATCATCAGTGTTTAACATACTCAGTAGGACCATCAAATCTCAATTTTCAAAATAATGCATAAAAGCAACAATAGTCTTCAATTAGGGTTCATGTGAACGAAGACATGAACATACATTCAACTAATTACTCAACTTCAAGAAGATTATCAAGATATTATTGTATACAGGAAACTCATTAATATAATAGAAACTTAATTCATGAATTTAATGAAGATAATACTCCAAGAATCATGTATGGGGACTCATGGGCTCTTAATTCATCTATGAACATCTATGGGGCACATGGGAGAATAATCCCATGCTTTTATTTTAGCCTTACATACCTGGTATGAAATTTGTTTTCACTCAAATAACTATTCGGTTTAGTTCATCAACTTAAATGCTGAAGAAAAATATATATAGTCAATTAATCTTTTTATCCTTGTTTCTAGAAAAAAAGAATTTGGAGACATTTTAGGTCTCACCGAATCACACAGAGAGATATTGATAACACACATAGAGCTAATAGTATTTCATAACTAATTGATTGAGCAGCTGCCCGTAGACCACCCAAAAAGGAATATTTATTATTTGATCCATACCCC
>JAABOM020052690.1:0-15577 GCA_011800125.2 Solanum clarkiae | reverse complement strand
TCAAATTACACGACATCCACAATAAAATTTTCCAATTGTATAATTATCCTTAATTTAAAGAAATATGGGGTTTAACAGTATAGTGACTTATGACATATCAACTAAGCAAACTTTTTTTATGCGTGCTTGTTCAATATGGACTGTTAATGGATTTCCTGCATATGGTATGTTATTTGGTTGGATGACTGCTAGAAAGCTTGCTTGTTCTTATCGCATGGAGCATAGTAAGGCTTTTACCTTACAACATGAAAGGAAAAAATTCATGGTTTGATTATCATCATCAATTCTTGCTAATGGACCAAAAGTTTAGAAAGATGAAGCATGCATTCAGAAAAAATTGGGTTGACAATGATCACCCACCGCCATCATTGACAGGACATCAAATTTAGGAGAGAGTTTCTCATCTACCTAAAGTTATAGATTGTCCCATACATTCTAGACTTCTTGGATATGACATTGAACGTAACTAGACCAAACAAATCATATCTTGGGAGTGTCATATTGGAAAGATAATCTTTTGCAGCACAATCTTGATGTTATGCATATTCAAAAAACTTATTTTGACAATTTGTTCAACACAGTGATGGATGTCAAGGGGAAGACAAAAGACAACCTAAGAGCTAGAGTAGACTTAAAAGGATATTGCAAGAGGAGGGAATTATGGTTGCAGGAACTACCAAATTGCAAAATTGTAAAGCCCAAAGCTAGTTTTTCATTAACAATGTATAAGAAACATGAAAGCTAGTTAGGACCATTTTATTATTGCCCAAAATGCTAAGCAAGTCTATTATGCTCCACATCCATTGCGTAGAGATAAGGATGATTGGTGGGAAGAATAGAAATTGAGAATATGTTAGATATGGCATACCAAAATGATATTGCACTTGTTCAACAAGTTGATGTTGACTTAGAAACCACACTAGAACTCCTCAGCACATACTACAAAAGTTTTTTGATGGTGACCTTGTAATACCATACATTGAGAAAGAAGTGGAGGAGGAATATGAATTATTTGAGGAGAAGGAACTAGAGGACAATGAATATGAAACAACTGAGGAGGAAGAATGGGGGATGACGAAAATGAAAGAAACAAGGAGGAATGTAATGATACATTATATGTAGTTGTACATTATTTAATGTGCTAAATTAAATTTATTTAATTTTTTATATCAAATTATTACTTTACATACAGATCTCATCTGGTAGAGATGGTGATATACCTCGAGATCATCTTGGGGTAAGCAGTTTTAGTAGGGGTAGAAAGGAAAAGACTGGGACACCTATTGATCCTGCAGATATTCCAGGACATATTTCCTCTGTCCTGAATCTCCACAGCCACACAACTACTTCTCCTACCACTGAGGTTGTATAATTTGGGACTACGGATCTTATGACTTACCTTAGTTAGTTTCAGAGACTGTGCATCACTTCTTCCTTATCACAACCCAGGTTGACTTCATATGCCCAGACCATCCTGATATCCACAGTGATTGTTCCACGACCTCACAAATTATCATCTTCGGGTAATCATCTCCTAGTATTCAGTCTTCTTTATCTCATTCTCCTTACCTATGATTCCTTAGACTTAGATATTCTAGTGATGAGGTTGTCTATCCTCCACTAACTTAGCATAATGTGCATTCTGCGGCATCAGCTTCACCTGCTTTTGCTGGTACTTCCGAGGCAGTACCGGATGTCACAGGGTTAGCTCATGGCATAGTGCCTGATTGAGTCTCATAGTTCGTTCATCTATTTATTTATTTCTTGCCACATTACTAAATATTCATGAACTAATATGTTTATGATATATCTTACAGGTGGCATCCATCAAACGATGCTGCCAGGGCCTTATAGGAGTGTGACACCCTATAACTCTATGCTCTTACTTATTCATGTTTCAAGCCTTATTTGGTCAGTTTTGGGGTTTATTAGGTTCATGGGACACTCCTAGCACCTAAACGAGTCCGAGACTTCTCTTAGAGTTGAATTTTGGGTGATGGTTCATGTAGGGGTCAACTTTAAACAAGTATAAGTCTTGGCACATTTGGAGCTCAGTGGACTATGAAATACTAAATGAAATCCCTTTGAGTTAGCTTTCCAATGCACTTGGTTTCACCTCATTCCGATGTCAGATGAAGGAGTTATGACCACTTTCGTGAGAGCCTCCCTTGCAGTGATGTCACACGGGCACTTTGACGGGTTGTGTGGCCTTGGAAAAACCGTTTGGATTGGTTGGAGTGGTAAATGACCATTTATCTTCTAAGTCACGAAAATATTATTGATTTGGCTTTGCAACACACTTGGTTTCACCTCATTTCGATGTCGGATGAAGGAGTTATGATCATTTCTGTGAGACCCTCTTGGGCATGGTGTTAAACGGACTGCTTAACGGCCAGTGTGGTCTTTGATGAGCTATTTGGGGCAGATACTGTTGGAAAAGACCATTTTTGCACTAAAGAAGGTGACACGTCCAGTGGCATAGTCCGTGTGTCTCACCACTGACCGTGGGGATGGCCACAAGGTGTGCCAAAAGAAGCTTATTGGACTTGGGAAAAATGTGGCTAAGGGTGGTGCCACAGGCAATGTTGACGGGCCGTGTCGAGTGTGACAGGCCGTGGAACCTTGGAGTGTGGTGGCCTGCAACATTTTATTTTCTAATTGAGGTGGTACAGACCAGTACACAGTCCGTGTAACACTACAAGGTCCGTGAAAGTGGCTTTCAAAGTGACGTCGACGCTAACTTTTTCTCAAGTGTTCCAATTCCATTTTTCTGTCCAAGTCTCGCCTCACGGTCACTCCACACGACCTGTGGAGTGCTGCACGGCCAGTGAAGTCTTCACTAAGATGACACTTTGCCAATTTTTCCATGTGTTCACTAATGGCATTTTCGTAAATGCTAATTATCCTAATGACCCTTTTTGACTTTTTAGGCTATCTTAACCTTCTAGAAGACCAAAACTCTAATATTAAGGACCCAATTTCACTACTCTCATCTCAATAACACTCCCAAATCCTCTCAAGAGCCTCCATCAAGCCCCAATTCAATTTCAAGGAAACCCAAGAACAAGATTGGATTCAAAGATCATTTCCAAGCCTCCATTCTTCCCAATCTCAATTCCAAGCAACTCTAGACCTAAGGTATGTGGTTTTGAACCATTGAGTCCTTCCACCCATAGTGCCTAAATCCTATTTTAATTAGTATTGCATGATTTAAAGTGGAGTTTACAAATGAGTTTACTAGTATGAACATGTCTATGAACTATGTTAAAGTAATGTAAAGTTTTGACCATTTTGCAATGTTGTGAGCTATATATCTTGGATCTATTGTATGTTTTGATGAGAGGTTTTGATGTGGATGTATTATGGGTGTTGCAAGATGTTGATTAATATTTTAATAATAGATTTTCTTGTATGATTTCATCTCCAAATTGTATGCCCTTTTACCCCCATTGTACACCCACCAAGTATTTGATAAAATTTCCAGTTATGATTTTTTGAGAAATTGAAGATCCAAAGCATGAGATATGATATGAATACTGTTGTAATGATGAAATGATCTTGTGTATATGATTATTTGTATATAAAGTATTATATTAGACCATACTCAACCGAGTTGGGGGTTTGTACTCATTAACCATATGAAGGATTTATACTTCACCACCTGGGATGATTGGGGTGTGACAAACATCAACCATGTGGGGTGTTTAAACCTATCCATACAGAATGATTGTGTTGTGACCGTCATCAACCGAGTTGGAGGTTAGTACTCATCAACCATGTGAGGGGTTTATACTTTACCACCTAGGATGATTGGGGTGTGACCAACATCAACCATGTGAGGGGTTTATACCTATCCACTTAGGATGATTGGGGTGTGACCATCATCAACCAACCAAGGTTGGAAAGCTAGATTAGTCTCTTCATCACATACGATATTTCATATGAGCATGATTTATTCTTATATGGTTTACTTTAGCATCGATCATGCATGCCATATTACTATATTATGCCTATTGTCTATTATTACATATTTTGATTATGATGTCTATTCCTTGTTGCATTACATCCCACATACTTAGTACATACAAACATACTAATGCATACTCTTGCTTAAATGATATCACCATGTAGGAAACGGAGCTCTATTTGCTCATCATCCTCCTTCACGTGGTTAGTGGTATCCATTTAAGCTAGTCGTCCTCATGTGCGAGGGCAGTATCTGTGTTCTTAAGCTATGCATTGAAGACTATCCTTTTTTTTGGTACACTTTTACTATGAGGGTGAGCCTAGTTGCTTGTTTTGACCCCTGTTACGCCCTATGTTAGAGGTGTTGTTGGGCAAGTTATGTATTATGCTTGATCTTGGATTTACTTATGATATTCAAGCTATTTAAACATGAGTCCCTCCCATAGTCCCAATTCCTCTTATTTATGTTTCTTACATTGTTTTGCATTGGTTCCGTGACCAAGGATGTGTAATGATATGCTACGAGGATTGTTTGGGGTTCCTTCGAGATCCCCATTAGCCAGTCACATCTAGGCCGTAGGCTTGGGCCGTGACAAGGAGAGTATTAGGAGGATGTTTAATGAGCCCTATCACTCTTGGGGAGAGATTCTAAACAAAATTCGTCATCCCATGTTTAATGAGATTAGGGTATATAATTTTACATGTTTATTTTAAGTTGAGTTTATTATTTATAGTAAACTTTATCTAATTATTTCTCTAACACTTATCTTCCTATTTGTCCATACTATATGTACTTGGGATTAAAAGTACAATATAGTCAATGCAACCACATTTGAGAGAAGAGCGAGCGCCAGACTATCTAGCTGGTTCAAGAAATAGCGGGATGATGGAAAGGCCAAGGGTTGGTTGCAACCACACATATATAAAGAGTTATGTCGGTATTAGGACACCGACGAATTTATAGCTTTCTTTGACCAAGCAAAAAGGACTAGAGGGAGTTTGTAGGGTGGCTCATTGCATACTGGAGGTGCAAGGAGTGTTGGGACTATTTCTCAGGAGATGGTAAGTTTTTTAATTTTAAAGTTTAAATTCATAATCTTAAATATATTATTTGATTAAACATTATTTTATTAATTATATTATTAATTATTTATAAGAGAAAGAAATGGGATGGGTTCCATTTCGCATAAGGTTTTTTAAGAAAACTCATGTCAGAAAGAAAGATGATGAGTCAGAGCTAGATGTGTGGGTCGAAGAGAGGGCTGCACAAGCCTACGTAAGCTTCTTAACACTTCTATATATATGTAATATAGATTGTTTTTTGTTCTAGTTTCATGTTTCATGTACATACATACATACATACATACATATATATATATACACACACATAAGTATTGATTCTAACTCTGAATTATTTTTGTAATATGCAACAAGACTACAAGCGATACGTTCGTGAGCTTTGAATGATGTCCAACTTACGCCTCAACTTTCTGATCAAATTTAGACTATGAAAGTAGTTGGCGGGAGCCACAAAGGCCATGTATATGAGATACGGTCTTGGAATGACATAAGAGACTCTAATCAGGTTTAGAAGGCATTGGATCGTCTAGTCAAGTCGAGGCCCTTGACTACGTTTAGTTGACTGTCATGTCTCAGAAAATAGAACAACTTTCAAGTGTATTCATAACTTTTGAGGCATTGAGTAGAAAAAAAAAGTTATACAAATCAAAGAATAAGTGCTCAACCTCACCTGTAGGCCTGCACCATGTTTTTCCAATCCCGAATATGAAGATATTAATGATGATGAGTTTGTTGAGAACAGTCCTTAGATTCCTTTTAGTTATGTTTTGGACAATTTAGTTATGTTTGGACACTTTAGTTATATTTTGGACACTCTAGACTATATTGACAAATTTTATGTTGGTTTAAAACATTATAATTGCTTGATTTTATTCATTTTTAATGTTTAATTTTGGTTGGTGTTATGGATTTTGTACATCGAACTTGTTGTTACTACAACTGGATAGCTTGTTCGGATTTGAATTGAATTATTTTTTATATTGCAGGTGGGCAACCGAAACTGCAGGTTTTTGCTGTCAAAAAAATGTAGAAAAAGCAACGGACAGGGTTCCTAATTCCATCGCTTTTCTGCAACATTTTTTAAAAAAATTCTAGAAAAGAGACAGACAGAGCCCCTATGTCCATCGTTTTGATAAAATTATTTTCATTAATTTTTTTTAAAAGGAAACGAACAGGGACCCTATGTCCATCGATTTTTTAAATCTTTTTTATAATTATTTTTTAAAAAAGCGAGGGATAGAGACCCAATATCCGTTACTTTTTTTAATTTTTTTAAAAATATTTTTTTCAAAATGCGACGGTGTGACTCTACGTCCGTCGCTTTATTTTAAAAAGAATTAATTAATAAACTGACGAGATAGGAAAAGTGACGCAGTCTATCACTTTTGTAAAAGCATTGAGCAAAACAATGACGAAATAGACTATGTCGCTTTTCCGTCATTTATAACAAAAAACGTGACGCAGTCTGTCGCTTTTGTCCGTCGTTTTTCGTCTAGATTTTAATAGTGTCTTCTGGCGGTTCTGAGCTTTCCAATTTTTAGTAGTGTCTTCTAGTGGCTCTAAGCTATCAAAAGTCTACTCTAAATCAGTCTAAGCCAAGCTATAGCATCTTAGAGCAAATAAACACCCAACACCTCAGCTAAACCTAAATTAAATAACCCAATGGGCGATCTACACCTACAACCATACAAACCCTTAAATGGTGCAATCTCGATGCTGGAAAACCCTTAAGTAGTTTTGTTATAAGAAAACTCTGCCAAAGGTAAATGTTGATCCAAAAGGGTCTCAAAGTCAATCACACTAGTCCGAAACATATCCTCTAAAACTTGAATGGTGCATTCAGACAGTCCATCAGTCTACACGTAAAAAGGTGAACCTAAATCCAAACGAGTACCTAAACCATGCTGTAGAGCTTGCCGAAAATTAGAGGTGAATATATATCCTCTGTCTAATACTATAGACACTGGGACTCTATGTAGTATGGCAATATCCTGAATATCCAACCCAGCCAACTGCTTTGCACTGTATCTAGTACTCACCGGTAAGAAGTGACCTGACTTAGTTAAACGATAAAAAACTACCCAAATGGAATCGAATTCACCCAAGCCCATGGGCAAACCTATGATGAAGTCTATAGTCACCCGCTCCAATTTCCACTCTGGAATGGGCATCACCTGCATCGATCCACCGGGCCTCTGGTGCTCGTACTTGACGTGTTGGCAATTCAAGCACTTTGCCTTAAACCCAGATATATGTCTTCTCATCCTGAATCACCAATAATGTTATTTTAGATCATGGTACATCTTTTCCACACCCGAATGGACAAAATATCTAGCACAATGGGCTTCCTCTAATATCAACCTCACCCAATCCCAACTTTAGGCACCCAAACTTTACCCTTTATCTTCAAAACACCATCTGAATTAATAATATCCACCTTCGTTGCACCCCTCAATACCTTATCAGAAAGCAAGCATAACCGGGGATCCTCAGACTGATTAGCACATATCTGAGCAAGTATGGACGACCTAGCCTCTACAAAATCCAAAATACTCTAAGAATGAGAAATAACTAATCAAACCATCTATCTACTAAGCAACTGAACCTCCAAAGCTAAGGGCCTCTCCTCAACCCTCAAGAATGCTATGGTCCCCATACTAGTAGCCTTCCGACTCAAAGCATTTGCCACTACATTTGCCTTCCCGGGGTGATATAGAATAGAGATATCATAGTCTTTAAGCAACTCCAACCACCTACGATATCTCATGTTCAAATCCGGATAGGAAACAATGTATTTGAGACTTTGGTGATCAGTAAAAATCTCACAATGCACCTCATAAAGGTAATGTCATCGCAACTTCAACATGAACACAACTGCATCCAACACCAAATCATGGGTAGGGTAGCTTATCTTATGCACTTTCAACTCTCTAGAAGCATAACGTATCACCTTTCCTCTCTGCAGCAATATACCACCCAATCCTACACTAGAAGCATCACAATATACTACAAACGGAACCTAATCCATGCCTAAACTATACCTCTTAATGAAGGTATAAGCATTCACTTTCAAATATAGAAACTAACAATGATTGGGGTCAATCCCATGAGGTATAAAGTCTAGACATGGATCAACTATGAGAAATTAAGATGAATTACTCTAATTATCTCCCGAAAGGGGGATTTTATAAAATTCAGTAAATAAACCTAGACTATGCAATAAATCAAGTGCTAGTGTTGTGAAATCAGTGAGAGAAGTAACTAGGGTATTGTCTTCCCCATGAATTCCTAACTCAGTATATCTAGATTATAGTAACCTTTTCTAGTGTGTAGCATGCAGAACTGGTAAGTTATGTTTTCCTAACCCTTTGATCAAGGCAAGACGCAAATTTCACTATGGCATTTGATCCATCCTCGCAGTGTTGCATTATTAACCCTATCTTTTTGTCATAGTACAACCATCCTTTGATTAGTTTAGGTTGATTATACGAGAGGGATCATATCTAATCCTTTTGATTATCCCTTATCTCATTCATTAATCCCTTTGATCTATTAAATAAGAACTAGGCGAGTTCTAACGTTGGCCACTGTTAAAAGCATTCTAATTGAAGAGATAATTAATATACATGTGCACATTTTCCAAGGATTAGGGGTTATCTGGATTTTACTTGCTAGTTCTTTATGGTTTCCACAAACTTAGTTGTGGATTTACCTACTCATAATTGTTGTAGTTGAAAGAATCATGTTATGGAATAAAATAATTAAACACTTACAAATGAATTGAAGAACAAGAAATTAGAGATCTCCATGAAAATCACAACGCTATAAGCTAAATGTAATTCCAACAGTAATCTCCAATAATCATAAGTAATGAAGTTTCTAACATTCTAACTGATATCTATTTGTTCTCTACTAGAGAAAACCTAAAAAGCCTATTCATAATCAGTAAAAACCAAATCCAAATAGAAACAGGAAAACTGGAATTGAACACTCAGACAGTTAGGGTTATGGGCTGTAGATGGAATCACGGCCCATACCTGGGGCTTCAAAGTCTTACACTTCACAAAAGCTGCCTTCCATATATGGACTCCTCCTATAGGCTGTCTTTTGACTTATGAGCCATAAGCAGTCTCGTTTGATAACTCTTCAAAAATTCTTCAAAACTCTAATCCTCCAGGCATGATCTTATCCACGACATGTCATCTGACTTATGACCCTTATGACTCTTCATTTTGATAATATTTCAGTACTTAGCATATTTTCTGATCTTTAGCATACGGATGAAGATATGGGTCGTCGCAGAATCTACGGTTCATTTGAAAAATAATAACCTCAACATTTAAAAATCATCCCTTCACTGGTTCTGACCCATATCACTTCTACAACTCGTGGAATAAACCATGGCCCATAGAAAGCTTCATACTTCATCAAAAAACTGCAATCTGCAAAACTTTTCCCAAAATAATCCTGATTCCTGTAATCCTGCAAATTCAACACAAAGCATATCAAATCTACTAACATCACTTTGAAAACGCATAAAATCCTAAGTTTTAAGTCTAAAAAATGTTGTATTTTGGCAGCATATCAGTACTCTCTCCTTGAGGAATGCAAGAATGGGTGTAGATGACAACAAATCTTCGAGCTTTTGAAAGCTCACCTCACACTTCTCCGACTACTAAAATGCTACATTCTTGTAAGTCGGTCTAATCAATGAGGTTATTATAGAGGAGAATCCCTTACCAAACTACCAATAATACCCCGCCAAACAAATGAAACTTTGAATATCAATCACATAAGTGGGTTTAGCCCAGTCATGAACAACTGCTACCTTGGTCAGATCTGCCATAATACCCTCTTTTGTCACCACATGCCCAAGGAAAGCCAAGTGTGAGCCAAAACTCACACTTTCAGAACTTTGCATACAACTCCTCTTCTCGCGACCTCTGAAGCATAGTCCCCAAGTGCTGAGCATGATCAATCTCACTCTTGGAATAAACCAAGATATCATCTACAAACACGATCATAATTACATCTAAATAGTGCTTGAACACTCAGTTCATCAACTCTATAAAGGCAGGCGAGGCATTAGTAAACCTGAAGGACATAACCACCAACTTAAAGTGTCTATAACGAGTCTTGAAATCTATCTTCGGGATGTTAAATTCCTAAACTCTCAATTTATAATAGTTGGACCTCAAATCAATCTTGGAGAATATCGAGGCACCCTGTAACTATCATCAATGCGAGGTAAAGGATACTTGTTCTTGATGGTCACTTTGTTCAACTGGCGATAGTGAATAAACATGCGTATAGTGCCATCTTTGTTCTTCACAAATAGAACAGGAGCACCCCAAGGAGATACACTCAGAGGAATGGACCCCTTCTTCAACAAATCTTCCAATTGCTTCTACAAACCCTTCAATTCAGCCGAGCTATCTGTTAAGGGGCACTAGAAATGGGTTTAGTGCCCAGCTCCACATCAATAGCAAAGTCAATATCACGATCTAGAGGAACCCAGATATGTTCATTAGGAATACATCCATAAACTCTCTAGAAACTCTAGTATCTCCAATTATGGTTGCTCTTGAGAAGAGGCCCAAATAGGAGCAAAGTAAGACAAAAATCCTTTATCCATCAACAAATAGGCATGCATATATGAAATAACACCCTTAGGATAGGAGCTAGTTGCTCAATTCCACACTGACTATGGAAAGTCATGGCAAGATATGGTCACGGTCTTCACATGTTAGTCAAGAATAGTTTGATGATGCGATAACCAATCTATGCCCAACATAACATCAAAGTCAACCATATCCATTAATATCAAGTCAACAATAATATTTCTTCCTATAAATGTCACAATACAACTCTAATATACCTGATTCACCTATCGGTGTAGAAACACAAATAGGCTAGGAAATAATTTCTCACATAATATCAAGATCCGAAGCAGAATAAGTTTACACATAAGAATCAGTAGAGCCTAGATCAAATAAAACTGAAGCTGAGCAGTGGCACACTGGAACCATACTCATAATAACTGCATCAGAGGCCTTTGCCTCGGCTCTTTCTGGGACAGCATAGCAAACACTACGACCACTGCTAGCATGTGAGCCTCCATGGGCTCCACCTCTCACTGTACCATGACCTCTCCTAGTGCCATCCCTTATGCATTAAGAGGTGTCTCTGGTTGTTGGTGTTGGGGTTAGACGGGCTGGTTAAGATCCTAAAGCCTAGGCAGAAGGTGAATAATGTGGACAAAAGTGGGATAAGTTCCCAATCTCATGACACTGATAACAAGCTCTGGTCTTCTACTTCTGAGATGGTTGTCCTAGAAAGCCACCACACTTAGGTGCACTAAAAGAGCTATCATGGCCCATCTGAGTAGGTCTAGACTTATCAACATTGTCAGATGCTAAGATGGATGTATGAACCACTCGGAGCTAATGGCCCTGCCTTTAAAACTCTTAGTCCTACGGTAGGTGCCCACTAAACTTTCCATGCTGACAAAATCTCTTCCTATTACCATCTCTCCTATGTGTAGTGTGCTCTATCATGCGAGTGTGATCCACCACACTCTTCAAAGTACCTCAAACAAAAACCAAAGAAGTTGTGGCCTCCTGAAAATACCTTTCCAACCCTTTGGAAATTCGTCGAATTCTTTCGAAATCAGTAGGGATGCTGGATAAGCCATATCTAAACAATGCAAAAGACATAGCCTCATAGTCTGATACTTTCATAGGGCCTTGATAAAGTCTGTCAAACTTATCATGACTCTTGTCTCATAAGCTATATGGCACGAACTTCTCCAAAAATACCTTTTTAAACTGCTAAAAGGTCATCACTGGAGATCTAATAGGTCTGTGGCCAAAACTATCCTCCACAACTCCTCAGCTAGGCAGTGAACTTGTAAGAGTTGTAAGAAACTCCATGTGTCTCAAGGATGCAAAATTACATAGCCAGTCTTGACACTCAGATAAGAAATCATAAGCTCTATCACCAGAGATACAATCGAATCTCGAGAGAGACAGCCGCACATACCACTCAAAACTTTTCAAGTCATTGTGGACATAGAAAGTTTAACAGAAGATGGGGCACCAAAAATATGGGTCGTGCAATAGTCAATCCCTGAAATTGCGAATCAAAACTCAATCGAGATGTTTGAGGAAAAATCGCAAAAGTCATAAGAGGATTTGCAGGCAATGAGGAAGGACCCATATGAATCATAGCTAGCTCAGGTAGAGATGTAGAAAGACAAACTGATGCTATACAAACAGGTGCATTAATAGTAGCTAGGGCTGGAGGTGTTCCCCCTAATCTAGCCAAAACCTGCAAAAGTAACTCATGAATTGAGGGAGTACCATCAAGGGATGAAGATAGTAGAAGATAGACTAAAGGCCTCTCAGGCTCATAATCAGGCTCTAGAGAAGCTAATATAGCCTGTCCTCTGGTGGAGCTACCCTTGTATTATATTTTCTGCCCCAGGCATTATCACTAGCCCTGCCTCGGCCATGCGTAGGAGCCATATCAATTGATTTGGGCTCTCTCACTGATTGTTGGGATCTAGTAATTGGCATCTGCACAGAAGGAATAGATTCGGCATTTTTAGCATATGTGATATGAACAAATGCACGAATAGAAGCAAGATATGAAAGTTTTTCCAAACAAGTGCCACGTAGCCGTCCAAAGATAGGTATGGATGCCTATATACTGATTCCCGAGACTCTACTAGACACCCTTCTCTTGACTCACTAGCCCTACGAACCTAGATCTCTGATACCAAACTTGTCACGACCCAAAATTAGATCGTGACTAAAGAAGATGATAAAAAAATCAACCACAATATTGCAACAAGATCCCAAGACCTAGAATCATGAGTAAAAGAGCATCCTAGAGAGTATGAATAAGTAAATACAACTATATTAATTAAAATACAGAGCTATCTGATATAGTCTAATACAATATCATGAATAGGAAACAATAAAGGGAATCTCAAAAAGACCCATGACTACTTAAAGTCTGAGCCTCACTGGTAAGATCTGGGATATATGTAGATCTGTGGTAGAATAGAATTAAGTACCCTATATGGGTCCTTGTGCTCGATCTTCAAGGAGGAAAGAAAGTAGGGGTGAGCACACCGAAGTGTACCCAATAGGTTCAATTGAATAGGTATGTAAAATTGAATACACATGTAATAACTAAGAGTGTCTACCACATGCATAACAATGTTAGTACATAATATAAATATAACATAGGATAGTAAAAGATAGTAAATTCAATCAATGATACAATGCAAATGAAATGTATATATGTAATGGCATCATAGTCCATGTGTGAGGTGGAATGAGGCTCATTGCAGGGTCTATGTACACATCTACCAAGTTGAAGCTCAAGGCATCATAGGACATAACAGAAGTATCTCGAGGCGTCGCAGGCCTTATACTATAATGTCTCAATATATCGTAATATCTCAAGAGGTAGAAATGCAATTAGATGTGTGCATACCAGTACAACCATTACAAGTATGAGATATGTGCAACCAATGCAACATTTTCAAGAATATCTATGGTAGCAATATATATAACAAATGATATGTACAATACCCACCATAACAAAAAGGCTATGTTAAGTGCATCAATTGGTACCACAAAACCATCAATAAAATCTCATATTAGCACCCTCACTCATCAATAATAAGAATGTCAATGAAACTGGACTCCATAAGTCCTCAATTAAGTTCATAAATCTTGAATTTATTACAAATATTGTCAATTTACTACAACACTATCCCAATCCTATCACAAGTCTCATATTATCACAATAATATCAAGAATTATCTCAATTCTCATAATTTTATCTCAATTTATCAATAGGATCACCATTTACTTGAATTTTAGCATAACTAGCATCACATTTCCATCAAAATTCTTTCATATCATACCAACGACTCATAAATCAGTATTTGTCTTATAATTATCAAAAGAACATGTGCAATAATTCAAATCCAGTCCTGAACAGGTTAGTCGAACCTATCTCAATGCTTCAACTACACTCGGACAAGCTTTACATCAACTCAAACCTCCAAATGATCTCCAAATCAAGCAATCGCTATCAAAAATAGATATTACATATTAAGAGACAAATTTTTTTGCCCATATTTGTACGAGTTAGGATTAATGTCAAAATGGTCAAAATTACGGCTAAAATTCAATGTTCTCGAATTTAAAAATTGATTTTACAATTAGGTTCTGTTAAAAAAGGGGATATTATGGGAAAACACTCCAATAAAATCGGGTTGAAATCAAAGGGAAAATTATCACTTAAAGTTTCTAAAACATAAACCAGAAATCCCAATTTTTGGGCATTCAAAATCATGGAATTCAAGATAACATAAAAATAATAATTATGAAAATTAATCAAACGATGTTAGAAAAACTTACCCAAAGTATTTCCATCAAAATTCTCATTACAAAATCACCTCAAAAGGCTGGTATTTTGGAAAATGGAGTAAAACTGGAGGCTCTCAAATTTTAATAACTGAACAGGCATTTACACCCCATGAACATAGAGAAGAAACTGACAAGGACCATTGTGAATGTGGGACCTAATCCACGAATGCGAAGAAGAAATAGCAGGGGGGTCACCAGAATGTACTCACGAATGTAGAGGCTATCCTGCGAACGTGAAGACTAAAGATCTTACCATATTTTTGCGAACATGAATCAAACCCTACGAACTCGAGTGCAAGTCATCCACGCCTCTATAAATGCGGAGAAGAAAAGTGGCTTCACCAGAAACCAAATATATTAGCAATGTACAACTAAGTTCGAAACATAGAATGAAGCCTCGAAACTCATCTAGAACTTAAATTTCAAAAACCATACATGTAACCATATAAGAAATAGTGATCCAAACTCAATGGAATAATCAGAGTTTGATTCTGAGGTCTCTTCGATACATTTATCAATGCAAGTTAAAATAAATTAGTTTAAAACTTAAAATACCAAAACAGCCCTCAGCAACTACAAAAATTATGATCAGACCATCTCTAATGTTAGTTTCACCATCCAAAACTAATGGAACTATCAGAATTTCGATCTAAGCTTTCAAACTCCAAATGCTGACCAAAGACAAATGTTGTCTCTGAAAACAACTAAAAATACAAGTTTGAGTCTAAAAACTTCATTCTAACACTGTATTTAGTTTTGTAACTTCTCGTGGAGCAGGTTCTGTCATGAACCAGATTTGGGGTCTAGGAGTGAAACGGCGAATGGGAACCCAAAAGTCCCCAAACAAGCCTCAATGTACCAACATTCACATCATCGGTTCGGACGCGTATTCAAATTGAACACATAGTTCTAAGGGACGGGAAAGTAGGACTCACGCTATAGGGATATCTTAAGGAAATGTATCAGCATAGATTCACATAGCATATAGCACAGAATGACTAAGGGGCGGGTAAGCATGACTCGCATTATGGGGGCAATTCGATACTTAGGATCTTCCACATTTCCACATTAAACTATATATA
>JAABOM020052659.1:1675-15579 GCA_011800125.2 Solanum clarkiae | reverse complement strand
GACGGGCAAAATTGGCCGCATATCAACTTCACCTGGAACGTCCGGGGTGGTAAGAAAAAGGGAAGAAAATATGTTAGTTGTCTCCGGCATACAAGACAAAAGGAGAACCCCTAGCAGCCACCCAAGAAAGTTCACATCCCCTCAAATCCATTTCCAACCTACCCAAAGTCCACCCCTCGCCTTTAATGCTCGACCAGGAAATTATCCTTTGTGCATAAACTATCAAACTACTCCTCTAGTTTACCATCGCAATAACTACAACTATCCTCGTCCAAACGCAGATAAAACCAACCTTAAGGTGTTCACCCCACTTATCGAAAGCTGGGCCAAGATATTCGAAAGATTGTCAGTTGCAGGATTAATCTGTCCTGCCCCTCTGAGGGCCATGGATGTTAATTCCCATTTCTTCAATGGTGATCAGACTTGTGCTTACCACTCTAACAGTGTTGGACATGACACTGAAGATTGCATAACTCTGAAGCATAGGATCCAAGACTTGATTGATCGTGATGTGTCTGTTCTTTGGACTGTAGCTCCTAACGTCGACAAGAATCCTTTACCTGATGATGAATAGAATGTATCGCCCACCACAATGTGAGATCAACTCATATGCTACCAGGGCATACTACATCTAGAGATCTGAAATCTTCTTTCCTTGTAATCGCATTATTTACTTGTAATAATTCCTACGCTTGTAATTAGATTATTATCCTTTGTAATGAACTATGTTTAACCTGAATTCTCAAGAATGAGATACGTAGGCGGCCTATGTCGGCCTCGATCACCTTTTATCCAACATCTGTATTACCCTCAAGGAGGGAACTACGTTTGACTTGATTCCTGACTCAATGAGAGACGTAGGCGGCCTATGTCGGCCTCGGTCACCTTTTATCCAACATCTATATTACCCCCAAGAAGTGAACTATGTTTGCCTTATTCCTGACTCAACAGGATATGTAGGCGCCACGACGGCTCGATTATACTTCCGGAAAGGAAACTGGGATAGAATTTTTGAAAGGAAATCAAAAATTCTGCACAAAGAAGTCTTATACAATAAATTGAAGGTTGGAGCACAGTAAGACTTCAACTGGGACAGAATTTTTGAGAAAGATCTCAAAAAATTCTCAAAGTACTTCTGATAAGCTGTCAATCCTTGACGACATCTAAATTGGGACAGAAATTTTGAGGATGCCCTCAAAATTTCTCTAAGCATTGTTACAAATTTGAAAGTCATACTTTTCTGTCTTTGCCTACTTAGAGATGGAGGATCGAAGCAGTTCAATGGGGACAAAAGGGGAGCTGACGACCGAAGAGTCAACACAGATCAATTCATTTTCAAAACTAAGAAATTTTCTATTGATGTAGGAAACTTTTGCAGAAGAATAGGGAGGCGCAAGTAGCTCCGTCTCGCCCAGGTTGCTGGCAACTGATCAAAGATCGATAAACTAACAAAATTTTCTGTGAATGCAGGGAAATTGTCACAGGTCTTATCTCTGGAAGGACAGTGAGGTGCGAATAGTTCTGTCTCACTCAGGTCACCGGTTGATCAAAGATCAATTCTTTTTAAACTAATAAATTTTCTGTGAATGCAAGGAAATATTCACAGGTCTTATCTCCAAAAGAACAGTGAGGCGCAAATAGTTTTGTCTCGCCCAGGGATATTTTTGCATGTTTTACGAGAGGACAGCTGAGGCGCTCAAGTTACTAACTACTTGTTAAAGATCGATTCATTTTTTAAAACTAACACATTTTTTTTCATAGATGCAAGAAAACTTTCACAAAAGAACAACAGAGCCGTTAAATAGCTCCGTCTTGCCCAGGTTCTATCCACAGTCAGGACGCAAATAGTCCTATCTCGCTTAAGTCGCCAGGAAATCTTCGCGTGTTTTATTTACAAGAAAACAACTGAGGTATAAATAGTTTCACCTCACTCAAATCCCAGCAATTTTTTCATATCTCATTGCATCATGGAGAGAGTAAGGAACCAGGTTTATTTTTTTGTTATGCCAGGAACCAGGTTTATTTTTTCGTTAGGCCAGGAACCAGTTTTATTTTTTAGTTATGCTAGGGACCAGGTTTATTTCTCTGTTGTGCCAGGAATCAGGTTTACTTTTCAGTTAAGCCGGGCTTACTTTCCAGGTTTACTTTCCAGTTATGCCGGGTTTATTTTCCAGTTATACCAGGTTTACTTTCCAGTTATGTCGGGCTTACTTTCCAGGTTTATTTTCCAGCAATGCCAGGTTATGTTCCAGGTTATGCTAGGAATCAATCTATATTCTAAGTTATGCCAAGAACAAGTTTATTTACCCAGGCTATTTTAATTCCAACTGCCTAGAAAGCGGTTGGATATTCTTCCAGGCTATCTTATTTACAACCGCCTAGAAGGCCGTTGCATATTCATCCAGGCTATTTTATTTCTAACTGTCTAGAAGGTCATTGCTATTCATCTAGGCTATTTTATTTCGCATTCATTTGCCAAGAGGGTCATCTCATATTCATCTGCCAAGAGGGCCATTTCACATTCATTTGCCAAGAAGGCATCATTTTATTGCCAAAAGGGCATTACTTCTTTATTTGCCGAGAGGGCCATTTCACTATTCACCGCCAAGAGGGCCATTTTCGTATTTATTTGCCGAGAGGGCCATTTATTTCAAATAAGGCTATCGTAATCAACTCATAGCCTATCACATCGAAAGGAGAAGGATAAATATCGAATGGGGTAAAAGATGATGTCTCTTGTTCAAATTATGTTTACTAACACTTTTATTCAGAAATGTCGAGAGCATCTGAAAGGATGAAATCTCAATACAAACCACAGGTGTGGACGTCATCAAGTAGGATGCAGCATAACGTGGAACTTTTTATTAGCAGCGAACTGGAACATAGACCGAGGAGGGGCGTCAAACCATTCGGACACGAGCTGGGAAGCAACTACCACTACCATCTAACCATACCCCTGTCAGAAGGCATGTGGGAATTTCTGTAAAGTTTTAATTATAGATGTGAAGTGCGCCACATTTATGGTTAAGAGGTTGCAAGCCTCTTTTTCGTAATTCAATTTGTTCGTCACTTCTCCTGAAATAGAGGTCATCCTCGAATAAGGGATTTCCCCTTCAACCGATTGAGTCGAACTTCAAACAGCCTGATTCCTTAGTCCAAGGATATGTAGGCGAGCTCAATTTTGAAAACTCGGCTGCATTCCAACATCACTCCTAAAATCTCATTCCTAAGCATTCCAATCTCTCCATAATTTGACATTAGGATAGATTTTGATTTCTTTTGAATTTGTGCGTAAAATCAAGTATTTTGAACTACAAGTGGCCTGAATTCTCATGCAACCTGAGATATGTAGGAAACCTAAAACCAGCGCTCGGCCATAATTCCTTAAAGTTAGCGTTGTCGGTCAAAAATCAAGTTAGTCAAGTTTCTTTATCCATGATCTCTTTCATCGATCGCACCCAAAGAAAGGAACAGTTGTTGACACCCAATTTTTACCCTCCACGGTGTCAAATTAGTCATCGGACTTTTATTTGTATTTTTAACGATTTCGGACAATTTTTTTTAAAAAATAAAAAAAATATTATTAGACGGGCGCGTGATCCACACGCGCCCGATATATCCCATTCCCCACTCCCCTTTCTTCTTCTTCTTCCCCATTTCTTTCCCTCCTTTCCCTTAACTAAAACCCTAGCCGCCCAACCCCTTTCCCTTCTTCTTTTCAAACCCTAGCCACGCCGCCTCCCCTTTTCCCAAAACCCTTTCCCCTTCCCCCGGCGCCTTCTCCCTTTCCCAAAACCCTCTCCCTTTCCCCGGCGCCTTCTCCTTTTCCCCAAACCCTTTTCCCCTTTCCGACGCCATTCTCTTCCCCACAAAACCTTTCCCCTGCGCGCTCTCCTTTCCCAGACCTTGTTCCCATTATTCCCAATCTCCTCCATTTCCCAATTCCCTCCACCTTTTCCCCATTCAACGAAAAACCCTAATCCCCTATATAGTTCATTTCCTCGCAACAGAGAAGAAACAGAGAAAATTAAACTACGGAGCAAGAACAAAAAGAAGGAGAAACAAAGAAACAGACGGACAGCAAATCTTAAAAAGGTCACTGAAACTCCTATCTTCGATACTTAATCCTATTTGCAAACCCATAATTTCAAAACCGAAATTGTTAAGGCTTAAACGAATCAACCTCCTTTGGTGGTGGACTCTGGTAGTTCGTTAAAATCTCAGTTCACTGCCCTAAATGAGGAACCCTCCTTTGAGAGTCCGTTGGGACTCTTCCACCTTCTTCTGCATCTTTGTTGGGCCACAGAGGCCCGAGCCTTTCCCTTCCAAGTCAGTCGTAGAAGCAGCAACCGAGGAATTTTAATGGGCTTGACAGATCCAAATATATAGAAATAGGATAGGTGTTTCAAGAGTTGGGCTCGTCAAGCCCAATATTGTTTATTTTGGATTTATTATGTATTTATGTGCTTGTGATATTTGTCTAACTCTAACACTTCTTACTTGTTCTAACCTAATTGAATTCCCCGACGCCAAAGCCATTTATGCTATGTTTGTTTAGTTTTGTTTTATTTAAAGAAAGAAAAAATATTTTTTAGCATAAAGAGTATAAATAAAGAAAATTATATAAGAAAGGATAAAAGATATAATTTTAGTTTAATTTTTTTAGTTAAATCCTTTCAGTCATATTCAAGCTGGTTAAATCCTTTCAAATATAATCCCCCTTTTAAAATCTAATCAAATTTTTAAGTATTGGCAGCTGTTTGAAAATTAATCAATTTCAAAACCCGTCAGCTTTTCTCAAGACAAATCAAATTTTTAAAGTTAGTCAAATTTCATAATCGTCAGATAACTGCATTTAGCGGCCATTTCAAGTACGTAAAACCTTCTCGAGGTGAAAATATGAACCCGAACCCTTTTCTCTGAATTGTAAAAGATTTTTCTGTTAGGTCTTTTAAAATATTTATTGGTTTCTTAATCGTCGGATAACCGCATTTAGCGGCCATTCGAGTGCGTAAAACTTTCTCGAGGTGGAAATATGAACCCGAACCCTTTTCTCTTAATTTTAAAAGATTTTTCTGTTAGGTCTTTTAAAATATTTATTGGTTTCCTAATTATCCTTAAAATTAGGTGGCGACTCTGTTTCTCTTTCGAATTTCGAGAATTGGTTTCACTTAAATTAATTGAGTTGAAATCGATTTTTGATTTTCGAATTTTTCTTTTCTTTTACAAAAGACATTTTTCGGCATAACAAACCGATAAAAATTTGATCGTCACCAGTGGTTAATGGCTCCGCTGTTAAAAGTTTAGTGATCAAATTAAATTTGATTATTAAAAAGCTTTAACGACAATAAAAATATGGTCTTTATATCTCTTTTTCATATTTTTCCTTCACTAATTGATATTCTAGTTATTAAAAAAATAGGCAAGTTAGGGACACAACAGGAAAAGGCTTGACCACAAGGATCTATCGTAGATAGTCTTACCTTACATTTCTGCAAGAGGATGTTACCGAGGTTTAAACCCGTGACCTTCTGGTCACAGGACAACAACTTTACCAATTACTTCAAGGCTCCTTTCAATCCTAGTTATTAAAATGTTAATTATAATCACAAATTAGATCAGCAAAAGTGCATATACACACACATACAAATAGTGCACATATAAAAACTTTCAAATTTATTATATTCATATTAAATTCATAGTAACTATAAAGAATGATATTGCGTAACGTTACAAAAATATAGACATACGAATTGTATGATACTATATTTTTTAACTCTTAGTAAAAGAAAAACTAGAATATCTTTTCTTAAATATGAAAAATATTTTTCGGTGCTTCAAAAAATTTTCGTTGCTTATACTTCTTTACACTTTCTCCGAGGATGAATTCTTCAAACTGCATGATCTGGCACAAGACAAATATTTAAAACTTCATATAACGTTATTAATAACACTCCTAATAACCTTTTTTTTTTTTTTTGGTAACATCAAAGATTAACTATAATGAGATATAAACTTTATTTATATTCTCACAATCAAATAAAAAGAAAGTTGAGTTTTCTAGTTTTAGATATAAAGTTGTTTGTTTTGTATTTTGCATCTTAAATTATGGACTTTTTGAACATTGATTCATCGATAAAACCCACAACTTCTTTTAGTTTCACTTTTATTCTAATAGTACTCACCTAATATAAATAATTCAATATCATTAAAATATTATGAGATACAAACCAATTATATCATCTTAAATTTTAAATAATTAAAAAATCACAATCTCTTAATTAATCTAGTGGTTGATTATATGTCATGTAAAGCTTTTTAATTGAATTGTCTGTTTGTAAGATTTCACGTTATACTTTTCTAACTCAAACGAATAATTTTTCTTTATATACATCTGTTAGTTTCACAACCAATAATGAAAAAAAGTCGACACAATATATATTTTTTATTAAAAAAAATTTTATTACTGAATACTGATTCTTAAGTCTATTGATCGACGTAATTTGCAAGTGGAGAAACATATATCCTCTTGAGAAAATTACTTTCTACTAAATTTATATAACTTTTCTACCTTAAATTAATCTCATAGGTTCATAATTATTATTTAATATTATTACTTCTATTTTAAATTTTTTGTTTCATTATAATTTTTTAGTTTGACCTACTTCATCTTACATTTTTAAAAAAGTCAAGTAAAGATGAATAAATTGTCTCTCAATATAAAAACGTATATAGAAACTACATCAAGAAAATATTTAAGTTAAAAAAAAATTGTGCGAAAAAGATTGTAACTAAATGCTTTTACAATATTTTAAAATTTTGTATGATTAACTATAATAAGAATGATGGATAGAGTTATTAGAAAATAATACATTAATATGTTTTTCTTTGTACTAAACTTTTTTTTATTATGAAATAACCAAAATTATAAAAGATGAAGGATTCTTATCAGAATGATGGAATGATTAATAAAACACCACTTGTTATACTTATAATATGATTTGGTCTGATATTTTTGCACTCATAGTAATTAAAATATTTTTTTACACTAACTAATATGTTTTAACGACGGAATTTTATGTTTTTAATGATCAAATTTATCCCCTCATTAATGTTGGATTAAAATTTATCTTTAACAATCGAAAAATTGGTCACTATAAATGTATTTATATGACCGAAAAAAATTTGGTCGCTATAAGTATATTTATAATGACCGAAAAAAATTTGGCCGCTATATGTATATTTATAACGATCATAAAAAAATTTGGTCGCTATAAGTATATTTATAACAACCAGAAAAAATTTGGTCACTATAAGTGTACTTATAAAGATCGGATTCATTTTCCTTCTTTAAGAAATGGTCGTTAAAATTCTTTTTTCTTTTAGTGTATCTTTGCATTCATATTAATTAAAAAATATTTTTAGACTACTTAATATGTTTTAACGACGAGATATTATGTTTTTAATGATCAAATTTATCCCCTCATTAATGTTGGATTAAAATTTATCTTTAACAATCCAAAAAATTGGTCACTATAAGTGTATTTCTAATGATCGAAAAAAAATTGATTGCTACAAATATATTTATAACGATCGGAAAAAAATTGGTCCCTATAATTATATTTATAACGACCGAAAAAAGATTTGGCCGCTATAAGTATATTTATAATGGTTAGAAAAAATTTGGTTGCTATAAGTGTATTTATAACGATTGGATTCATTTTCCTTTATTAAGAAATGATCGTTAAAAGTCCTTTTTCTTATAATATTGCTTGAACTAATGAATAGGTAGGTTCATCTTAAATGGGTTGGGCAAATTGGGTGATTGAGTTTAATTTTGGCACCCTTGTTGACTTATTTAGCTATAAGAAGTTTCACTTGTCTAATGATTACTCCCTCTATGTTATTTTATGCGGCACCATTTTCTTTTTAATTCATCCCAAAATAAAATATCATCTTATAGAATTTGAAATAATTTAATTTTAACATTAATTAGCTTAAGTGGGTAAATAGTGATATATTAGGAGAATTATGTGAAATTAAAAGAAAAGAATAAGGTGATGGGACATGAAACCTGCATGCGCATATTCTGAATCTGTAAAAAAATCTCAAAAAGACTAAAATCCCATTCCTAAAACGTCAAATTCCATATCTAAGTTTATTAAAAGCAACGTCCAGCCACATCTATCGTCTATCATATTTGTCAATTTTCTGCCAAAAAGATTTAATGTAACAACCACCTGCTCTACTGTTTCCTTTGACTTCAAACAATAATTTTTTTATTAATGTCATAGTGGACACACCCTTTAACCTCAAACAATGGAGTAATATATTAAACTTTTTGGACCAAAGATTTGAAGTACAAGAAAATAACTGAATCCCAAATGTAGAAGGAAGAATAATATTTGGAGGACGAGTTTCCTATCTTTGATAAATTAATATTTGCAAAAATAAAATTATATAAATTTGATATAATAATTTTTCAGTCGTCTATTGTTCAATATTTACTGACTCGAATGATTTAAGATTTGCGACCTAGAGAGTTATCTACCGGAGATATTTAACATTTTGTTTACTAAAGAGAATTCCGTTTTCATAGTTAAAATAAAAAATCTTTAGTTAATGATACAAAAAAAATCTTTATACTATTTCATAACACCCTTTAATGATTGTTTGACATAAATTTAATCTTATTTATAGCTAGTTCATTACTCTCATGGTTCCATTTGCAGTTCAATCAATAAGATGAAAGTGGGATTGGTTTAGGAAATCAGTTTCAAGTAGAATCTCCCCACAAAAAAATAGTTCGTGTGTGACTAACTATTAGGACCGTGATGTGATGGATATCAAATATCATATTACGATTAAAGTTATTTGATATCATAACTTCAATATTATGATATTTGATTTATATTTTTGAAAATTTTGATTTTCGATATTTAAAATAATTAAAGTATCAAATACTACAGACTAAGAAAGTCATTTGTTTGAATTCGAAGAAGGACCACCACCACCCCACCTCCATGTTGCTCCCCAATAGAAAGCGTTATGATGAAATTCACTCGACCTCTGGAATTGAAGGGATGAGGGAACATGCAGAAAGAGATCTACCAGATCTCAAAGAGGAATCGATTAACTTTGGGAGAGAGAGCTATGTGAGAGAAGAGAGAAATGTGTTATTTCAGCTCAAAGAAAAAAAGATAATGTTGTACAGATGTATATATATACACAGTAACACCTTCTAACTACTTAACCAACCTTAACCACTATTAACTAACTTCTAACCAACCACTAATTATACTTAATATATTAACTAATTACTTAACCAATCAGCTAACCATTTCAACTATCCTCAACATCCTCCTTCAAGCTACATAGTGTAAACAGATTTAACACTCCTAGCTTGCATAAGAGGTGTGTGTGTGTTGTGCTCTATTCAGACTCTTGGTGAACAGGTCTGCCTCTTGGTCCTTTGATGTCACATAAAGTGTCCTAATTGTTCCATCTTGGATCTTCTCGCTGATGAAGTGTAAATCTATCTCAATATGCTTAGTTCCTTCATGAAAAATAGGATTTGCTGCAATCTGAATTACAGCTCTACTATCACTGAACAAATCAACTAGAGTTTTCATGTCTACCTTCAACTCTCTGCAGATTTCCACCAGCCAAATAACTTCTAAGACAGTTGTAGTCATGCTTCTGTAGTTTGCTTCTGCTGAACTCCTAGAAATAGTACTTTGTTTCTTTGATTTCCAAGAGATTAAGGAGTTCCCCAACTTCACCATATATCCAGTGGTTGACCTTCTTGAATTGGGACACCCTGCCCAGTCTGCATCACAGAATGCAGTTAACTGTGTTGTTCTCTCTGAGCTCAATAGAATTCCCAGCCTTGGTTCATTCTTTATATACCTCACTATCCTATATGTTGCCTCCATATGAGATTTCTTGGGCTTCTGCATAAACTGGCTAAGTATGTGCACTGCATATGTCATATCTGGCCTTGTCATAGTCAAGTAAAGCAATTTCCCAATTAGCCTCTGATGTGGTCCTGGATCATCCAGCTCATTATCTGCTGCCAAACCACTCACATGCTCATTATACTCCACTGTGGTTAGCTTGTGATTGCACTCCATTGGAGTGCTTATTGGTTTGGATCCTGACAATCCCAGCTCATGTATCAATTCAAGTGTATACTTCCTTTGGTTCATAAGAATTCCCTGCTTTGATCTTGCTATCTCAATCCCAAGAAAGTACTTCATTTTCCCCAAGTCCCTGATCTTAAACCTCTTTTGTAATGCTGCCTTGGCTTCTTGGATCGGTGCATGATCATTGCCTGTGATTAGCATGTCATCAACATAGACTAGGACAATCACTATACTATCTCCTGCTTTTCTAGTAAATAAAGTGTAATCAAATAGACTTTGTGTGAATCCTGAACTGGTTAGAACCTCAACAAGCTTCAAGTTCCATTGTCTTGAAGCTTGCTTGAGTCCATACAGGGACTTGTGCAGTCTACATACTTTAGTCCCCCCTTGACTGCCTAGACCTGGAGGTGGCAGTATGTAAACTTCTTCTACTAAGTCACCATAAAGAAATGCATTGTAGATATCCAGTTGATGGAGATGCCACTGATGTGCAACAGCCAGAGCAAGGACCAGCCTGACATTAACCATCTTGACCACTGGAGAAAAGATTTCTTGATAGTCTAAACCCTCCTTTTGGTTATATCCTTTGGCAACCAGTCTTGCTTTATACCTTTCCACAGTACCATCAGCCTTATACTTCACCTTGAACACCCACCTGCATCCTATAGGAGTCTTGCCAGGAGAAAGGTCAACCATGGACCAGGTGTGATTGTTCTACAATGCATCTAGTTCCAAATTCATGGAAGCTACCCACAGGAGATTGTGATGGCTTCATCATAAGATTGGGGTTCTTTAATGGGAGTAATCTTGGACAGATAAGCTTGGTAATGAGGACTAAGATTGGTGTGTGACATGTAAGATTGTATAGGATAGAGACAAGTGGATATATTAACTGAACTGGGCTTGCTACATACATAATCCTATAACCAAGTGCATTTCTGGTTCTGTTTGACCTTCTGGAAATAATATTGGGGAATGGGGGAGTATCAGTAGGAGGTGGATATGTGTATATTAAGGATGAGGGAGAAAGATGAATGGGAGGATTAGGTGATGGGCATATGTTGGAATGATTAATGGCTCTGTGTTGGGAAGTAAGGACTCCATTTGGGAAGAGCTGCAGTTTTTTGTCTTTGATCAGTTGAAAAGGGAAGATGTGTTCTCTGAACACCACATCTCTACTGACAAAAAATGTGTTACAGAATATGTTGAAGAGCTTGTAGCCCTTTTATGTAGAGGAATATCCTATTAAGACAGCTACAACAGACCTTGGAGCAAACTTATCCCCATTATGCAAAGTGGTTGCAAAACATAAACAACCAATGGTTCTCATGTGATGCAAGGATGGTGCTCTACCATGTATTACCTCAAAAGGAGATTTGCCAGACAAAACCTGCATAGGCAATCTATTGATTATATAGACAACATTCAAAACACACTCACTCCAGAATTTTATTGGTAAGAAGCCTTGTAATCGAATGGTTCTAGCAACCTCCAATATTTGCCTGTGTTTTCTCTCCACCAGCCCATTCTGTTGAGGTGTGTGTACACAAGAACTTTGATGAATAATACCAAGAGAATTAAGTAAGCCAGAACAGTGAGAATTGAAAAATTCAGTACCATTATCACTTCTAAAAGCCTTCACTTGTGCACCAAACTGAGTTTTTAGTAGTGTAAAGAATTGTCTAAGGATGAGAACAACATCACTCTTCATTCTCAACATATACACCCATGTCATTCTACTACAATCATATACCAGAGTAAGAAAAAATCTAAAACCATTATGACTAGCAACTTTATATAGACTCCAAACATCTCCATGTATGACAGATAGGATGTCATTACTCCTAATAGGATTGCTGGGGAATGGCAGTCTGATTTGCCTAGCCAGTGGGCAAATAGTACAATCCTGAATGTCATGGCAATCTGTTCTAATCATCAGTGCATGAATTTGTTGCATCACTTTGATGAGAGCATATGCAAGTCTTCTGTGCCATATTTCCACATCTCCAGCCTTATCTACAATGTCAATATTGACTAAGTTGGCACTTATTATTTTGATACTTCCTTCCTTCTTTATTGGGAGCTGAATGTTATACAATCCATCAATTTCTCTACCAATCCTCTTCACCACTCTAGTGAACAGGTCCTGCAGGACACAGAGCTCAGGGAAAAAAGTGACAGCATACTTTAAATCTTTGGTTAGCCTGGACACTAACAGCAAGTTATGTTTAAAATCAAGAATATATAACACATTTGTGATAGTATCTCCGTTATCTAACTTGCACTTTCCCACACATGCTATATCAAATGCACTATCATCTAGCAAATACACTCTTTGAATATTTTCTTTAGTGATCTGATTAACTCCATCCAGCAACTCCTTACTATGAACCATATGATTGGAAGCTCCAGAGTCTATTATCCACTTTCTGAGAGCTACATTGTTGGTAGCTAAGAAAACTTGATGTATACCTGCCTTATCTGATTCAGTTAGGAATTCTTTGTAGAGCAATTTCAGGATTTGATCATACTGTTCTTGTGTGAATATTATTCCACCTCCTTGATTTGAACTATGTGCAGGCTGAGGATGCTCTATCTGTGCCGGGCTTATCATTGCATTGGCTGTGTATTGTGATGGATGTGTAGTCTTATTCTTTTGTATGTAGTTTGTTGGATATCTATGGATCTTATAACATGTGTCTCTGGTATGACCTTTCCATTTGCAGTAATCACAGAACAAATATGTACTCTTCCCTTTATAGCTTCCTCTATCATAACCAGTCTGGTTTCCTTTGGCTGAGTGTCCAGATCCACCAACATTATACTGATTCAACCCTGCTTTGTTGCTGAAGAAAGTTGTACCACTCAACTCTTCAGTTGTTTTTCCTAAATTTCTTTAACTCTCTTTAGATATCAACATTGCATATGCCTTGTTGATGTTAGGAACTGTTGTCGTCATTAGAATTTGACTCCTTGCTTGTGAATATGTTTTGTTTAACCCTGTCAAAAATTGTAACAAGTGTTGGTATTGGTAATGCTCTACATACCCTCTTGATTCTGCATATTCATAGCCAGGACATGGCACTAGTGAATCAAACTCCATCCACAAGTCTTTCAATTTGGTGAAATAGCTTGATAAGGTCGATGTCCTCTATGTTAATGTTGCAATCTCCTTATGCAATTGAAAAACTCTAGAACCATTCTCCTTGTCAAACCTTTCTTTCAAATCATTCCAAACTGTACATGCATTAGAAGCATAGGCTACACAACTAATTAACTCCTTGCTCACAGAGCTCATGATCTAAGAGAGCACTATGCATTCACTTTCTCCCACAAATCATGAAGTGACCCATCAAATTTCTCCTTCGCATGTCTCCTGTCAACAAATCCCATTTTCCTCTTTCCTACAAGTCCAATTCTCATATATCTACTCCATATGGCATAATTTTCTGGACCAGTTAGTTGAAAAGAGATGAGTGAGCTACCTGGTGATCACAGACTTGCAAATACAAAGGATGATTTGCATCTATGATCGTGTTTGTCCTGACAACTCCAATAGCTCTTCCAGCGGCATTTTCTCCAGCGTCTGTTATTGTTGAAGAACTCAGACCTTAACTCAACACTTGACCTAGCTGCTCAAAAGAAACATTCACCCCCAATTTCGTTCACCCGCTCTGATACCATGATGAAATTCACTCGACCTCTGGAATTGAAGGGATGAGGGAACATGCAGAAAGAGATCTACCAGATCTCAAAGAG